>CABFOW010004730.1:34526-51842 GCA_902141385.1 Timema californicum | reverse complement strand
ACTGTCTATTTTTATATTATATATTTTTTTGAATCATTGATTGCAAAAAAAAATGATAATATATATATGTGAAGACTGCACTTGTATACATTTTATCTTTCAAGTCCTGGAGTTGCGAATGGCACGTGGTTGTGAGCTGCCGGAGAAATGATGGACTAATTGGGCTAGGCACGACGGGCTCAAATCTTTTGAATCTTTTCGCCGACCACGACAGGGTTATTGCGGCGGATCTCCTGGGCCCCCATCTGCCGGTAGTCGAAGGTGCACTCGTGTTTGTCGCTGTACCGATGCACCGCACAGAACAGCCCGCCACACCGGCACTCGAATCCTGTACAATGGATGTTACGCACATTATTTTAGACAACAATATTATATCTGTGTTTGAGGATGTGACCAAGCCAAAATGGCTACCATAGAAGAAAGATCACTTAAAGCCAAAATGAAACGACCAACAATCTTTCTAAGGCTTAATTTTCTCACAACTATTATTCTATTGAGACAAGAATTTAGTATATTGGTCAACTAACTTTGGAGTCTTGAGCCTGGCCCATCACAAAGGAGAGACTGTTACTGACCTGTAAGTCCGACCATCTCAAGGCAGATGACAGGAAAGGCTGTTACTGACCTGTAAGTCCGACCATCTTGCGGCAAGAGGCACAGGAAAGGCTGTTACTGACCTGTAAGTCCGACCTTCTTGGGGCAAGAGGCACAGGAGAAACTGTTACTGACCTTAAGTCTTGACCATCTCAAAGCAGATGACAAGAAAGGCTGTTACTGACCTGTAAGTCCGACCTTCTTGTGGCAAGAGGCACAGGAGAAACTGTTACTGACCTGTAAGTCCGACCATCTCAAGGCAGATGACAGGAAAGGCTGTTACTGACCTGTAAGTCCGACCTTCTTGGGGCAAGAGGCACAGGAGAGGCTGTTACTGACCTGTATAGTCCGACCTTCTTGCGGCAAGAGGCACAGGAGAGGCTGTTACTGACCTGTAAGTCCGACCTTCTTGCGGCAAGAGGCACAGCGGTTCTTTTTCTTCTTGCCGTCCTTGTCGGAGTCTTTGCCATCAAAACTATCGTCGGCATCCCCACTGCTCACAGAGCTCTCCGCACTGCTACCTCCCGCAGCTCCGTCGCCATCGGGGCTCTTTCAGTACAAACAACATGACAAACTTTAAAATAATACCAAACCCTCGGAATACAGATTTCTCCCACCAAAAATAAACCATATTCCCAATAAATAATAATTCTTATTACTAGCTAGGACAAGCCCTGCCAGGTTATGTAGGGTAATAGAAAGGGGGGTGTCAACAAGCCCTCACAAAGTCATATTTTCTATATCATAGATATTTAAACGCAAATACTTAATGTGTTTAATCCCAATTTGGGTTACTGATAAGTAATATAGCGTGTGCACTAGCCCAGAACTTTACATTATTATTATTATTACCGCGTCTTACTACCCGTTCGGGTTACACACTTACGCTAATGTGTAATGGTAGGCTGATTGTGAGATGAAATGGAGGACCTACAGTTTAACGTGGAATTCGAACCACGGTNGAGGACCTACAGTTTAACGTGGAATTCGAACCACGGTGGAGGCCTGGCATTCCTCACATTCACAAGATGTCTTGTCAGAGGTGAAGGAAGGGTTTGGTAATCAGATAAATCTGTGCCGGGACCGAGGATTGAACCCCGGCCGCCAGCACAGAAGTCTGACACCTTACCCCTAGACCGCCAGGTCACCAACAGGTACAATATTAATATTGGTATTATTCAATTATCTTGCTGTGTATATTAATACAGATACAAAGTTTTTTTACTGTAATATGACAAAGAAGAAAATTCTGTTATGACAAAGCTGATGTGTTACAGCCTTAATGCAATTATAAAATGGATAGTAATAACGACCACGTGAGTGAGCTGACCAGGGGATCGGAGGGGGAGGGGTGGTACGAATAAAAAAAAAGTATAAGTAAAAGGGGGTTATAAAAATCATTCAAGCAAACCTGGGCCTGCGAAGTCTCATCAGAATTTGCGGTCCCCCCCCCTGTGTCGGCCTCATTCGCGGCAGAAAATATCTGTCCCATACCGACGCTCGGACCTGTCTGAAGACACCTGACGCCAGAGATGGTATCTAGACAGGGGGTGGGCGACTCCGGGCGGTCCACAGGGGAGAGACTGTTTCTAGAACTCGAGTGTCCCGTGTCCAAGCTCTGGTTCGAACCAGAGGCCATGCCACAGGTGATTTACAGGGGAAGGTCAAACACTCATTGCGGTTACTAAGTTACAGACAAACAATCCGTGGTACTGTTGTTGAAACTTACAAACAGTGAAAATAGTAAGAAACAAAGATGTTCTTCAAGTTGGGTGGGCCTACATGTGTTAGCTCAAACAACTGAACATATATGTCACCAGGAGAAACACGATTAGGAACAAAGATGTTTGGATAGGGGTAGTATTACATTGTCAAATTTCTTTGATCAAAGAAATGTGATTAGATTTTGATGACTCATCAATATATATATATATATATATATTAGCAAATATAATATATTACAAATCTTTGATCAAACATTCAGGTTATATAAACCGCTCTAGGTTTGATCAAAGAAAATGGCGACTGAAAAAAACATATCAGGGACATATAAGGCAGTTAGACATAATCACACATCATGAACAGAATATGTTTGTGTATGATATTAATTGTGTAAGCTGCAAGGACCGCGATAAGATTGACAAAATATAAATAAATCTATCGCCTACTTACCCACGATTGAACCCACAGTTGTTTCACAGGTCGTCTTTTTATTTTAAGCAGTAATAATAATAATAATAATATTTAGCACCGCGTCTTACCACGCGTTCGGGTTATACGCTTCAAGTACTAATTACTCTAATGTATTAGGAATTGGGAAGGTTGAATTAGAGGAAGCGAACCCGCATTTGCGTGGAAGGAGAGTGGAAAACCGTTTAGGAAAAACCACCCTCAGTTCACCCGACCAAGATTCGAACCTTGATCTCCCCCCCGTCCTCAGCAGTCGAGCTCAACACGACAAGCGCGTTAGCCAACTACGCCACCGAGGTGGGTGGTTTAAGCAGTAATAAAACTATCATAGTCGCTGCACATGAAATTAAACCATTGGAATTCATTTTTGAAATAGTGAATATAGCTATCGGAGAAACTTCAAAAGAAATTTGATGTAGTGTAATAACACATCTTTGATCAAAGAAACTCGACAGTGTAACACTGCCCTGAGAAGTATTCAAGAAATTTTTATTTAAAATCGAACCGTTCTAAGAATGATAATGTCCTGTTCCGGCACAAGAAGTTTGTAACTGAGCATAACAAGATATTGTGGGGTGAGAAAAGGGTTGAGACATGCAGTGAAGAATTTCAACATCAGATAATTAATATTTTAATTAGACTCAAACTGGGTTTGTCGGGTTAAAATACTTTGAAAAATATTAAACTGATAAATATATCACCATTCATAATGGTATTATTTACAAGTAGACATTTCAACACCCACAATAATCTTCTCATCTTTGAAACATTTCGAAGAATGGAGATTACTTGGATAGACTAGTGATTAAATACCATCTGCAACTTAAGTGAACATAAACTAAGATATGTCGGCTTCTCTTTACAGTTAGATTAAAACCTAAAAGTGGTGTTATGTGACGAGTAATGAAGGTGCCTCACATCTTTACTGGGGTCCAGAGCGGCGGCTATCACCGGTATGGTTGGTTGCGCAGTCTCCACCACTGCTGTGAACGTACTGGCAGCACTGGTTCCGCTGCTAGGCGATGGAACGCTGGCGGACGAGGGTGGCTGTTGTTTCTTCTTGAGCGCCTCCTTGTAGCAAAGCGAGCAAAGACCGTCTGTAGCCGGGGAACCGTAGAACCCGCAGCCTGAGCGGCACATGGCCTGCAGAGGGTTACTCTCCCGCTCCATGACTCACCGGTAGAGTGATTCAAGGGTGATGTTGCAAAGCTTGACGAGAGACCTGAGCCCGGTCAAGAGAAAATCTGTAACAAACAGGACACTCAATAAATACGAGCAGGACCACCGGTCTTGCGAGCTGTTCTAAGACCAGTCACACCAGTCTTGCAAGCTGTTCTAAGACCAATGACACCAGTCTTGCAAGCTGCTCTAAGACCAATGACACCGGTCTTGCGAGCTGCTCTAAGACCAATGACACCGGTCTTGCGAGCTGCTCTAAGACCAACGACACCGGTCTTGCGAGCTGCTCTAAGACCAATGACACCAGTCTTGCGAGCTGCTCTAAGACCAATGACACCAGTCTTGCGAGCTGCTCTAAGACCAATGACACCAGTCTTGTGAGCTGCTCTAAGACCAATGACACCAGTCTTGTGAGCTGCTCTAAGACCAATGAAATCACACCGGTCTTGCGAGCTGCTCTAAGACCAATGAAATCACACCAGTCTTGCGAGCTGCTCTAAGACCAATAAAATGACACCAGTCTTGCGAGCTGCTCTAAGACCAATCACACCAGTCTTGCGAGCTGCTCTGAGACCAATCACACCAGTAAGAGAAAGCCAGGTGAAAACAATCAAGCAACAATACCTAAATGACAACAATAAAGCATTTGGCAAGTGATAGCTAAATTAAAAGAAATGTTACAATTAGCATGGCGCTGATTGGTTTCAACACTTAATCTAGATTTATCTTTAGACCGGCCGCATGCTATTCATAACAGAAAATGTTTTCCACAGATGCTATACTTCCTGGCAAATAAAGATTAATTCTACCAGATTACAAAATTCCGGAAAATCTCAAAATTTTTCGCTCATTTCAGAAAATATTTGCAACTAACTTTATCAAATACAGAAATATTTTCCTCATTCTATGCATCCAACCCCCTCCCAACTGTAGCTTTCCCGAGGGCCCCCTGATCGTGAACGCGAGTTTCTCCTGCTCGTGGGGCCATTTCCTCAGTCAAACTGTCCTGTATTTCTTTTTAATCACACACTTACATTTATCAACTTGTTTACTGGTCCCAGAGAAGTTATGAAATACTTCAAAAAACTTAAAACGATTAAGTTCACCTAAATCTCTTTTTTTTTTGTGACTTTAGTTGTTACAAAGAGTCTACTTTTTCTGGCTTCGAATATGTTAATAATAATTTACTCTAAAGCTACACTAGGTATTTATTCAATAGTTAATTTTCTATCCCAATCAATGTGCCTCTATCAATGGTTAAACGAATGACTTGTATCAACAATAGTATTGATTTGAACTTGATTAGAGGTTATGGATGACAACAATATTTAAGAAATTTTAAGTTTTTATAAAATACGGGACAAAAACAGGACTTTTACCAACACGACAAGAACAATGTGAGAGAGAAAAAGGAGACAATCCCCTTTAAAACAGACTGTATGGTCACCCTGGACCATCATTCATAACTTGGCTGACCCTGACTTCAAACTTGGAACCAATATGGACTCTCGTATAATACCGTCAGTTTGAGCTACTTTGAGGATATCACTAACATTTGTTGAGCTTGCTTAATTTAAACTAACTTCAATTTATCAAGCTTTCAAATTATCAACAATGTACTGGTGCGATTCAGCCTCCTTTCACGTTAATCCCAAACTTAAGAACATTTAATATATAACAGAAGTTATAAAAAGGATAAAAGTCTTTTTTAGGGGTCAATTTAAATGGCAAGAATCCTGATTGGCTTAAAACCTTGAGTTTCTCATTATTGGGCAATACCAATACTCGTGATTTGGGACATTCCAACATCAAGCTTATTTCCCTTCAGAATTAACTATATTTTGCACCTAAGTACCTTCTTTGTCTCTGGTCCTATCCGATTCTAACTAAAGTTGTCACAATACCAGTTTTTTAAATTCCGATTATGGACATATTTATCCAACCCCATACAGTTTGCTGTTCGAGAATATTAAAAATAAAAATTACTTTTCTAATATTCGAGTTTGTGGAGTCAGGTCATTTGTCTTGTAAAGGTTTAAAACCATTTTCAGATTTCATAATATTATCGAAACAAGTAAAAAAACAACGTATTATATCGGGCGAGTAGAAAGTAGGAGAGATGTAAAGACAGTTGACGTGCTGGTGTACCCCTGCTGGGCCTGGGTATTTTTGTTATCTAAGCCTTCTAGTTATATCAAAGCATCACCATTCCTCTAAGCAGTAATAATATTAGTATAACGTTTATGTAAGCATAATTTTTAACGATATCATACATATAATTATACAATTTCAAGTTTTAAGTTAATTAAATGTCAGCTGTTTTCCCGATTAACATGAAAATACAGCATGGCGTAGGTTTAAGACATCTACAGTATTATGAAATAATCAGTTGTGTCTAAGCGACAATAAACACATAGCTAAATTAAAACCCACCTGCATTTTTTCGAGTTTCTATAAAACTTAAAAGTAACTAATATTATTGCACAAGCACGAAACTCATTGGCACTCGTCGAGAGAGTTTCGATAGCAACAAACAAGAAATCCACCAACACAATATGTCGCCCGATACCCGAAAAACGAACACAATCAATTACTACAAACCACCTCCTTCAAAGCATCAGGTAAGATTACAAGTTTTGGCTGACGAAATGATTATCTAAAAGGAAAATGTTTTGCGCAGTTTCTCAAGAAACAAAAGCTACGATTCTCTAACGCGAACCCTGCCCGAAATACAATGCGTCATTGACTGACGAAGCAAAACGAGGGACGGTCTCACCGAGTGGAGAATTACCAACGGACAAACACGAAAAGTCACCAGGAAGTTGGGTGAATCACAAGAATGTTTCCTGTGATAACAGTCATAGTTTAAAAAAAGAAAAAGAACGCAAGAAAAACGCACTTTTTTTTACAAGCTTGATTATTGTTGTAAATTTTTGGGTAGTCCGCTGTAAAATATTATACCTAACCAAATATATACCAATGAGTAAGTTCAAATCGACTAAAATTTAATTTGAAAATATTTGATTGGTAATAATAATAAAAGCACCTTTATTGTTCAGAAAAACACGATCAAAACGTGAAGATATATAGTTTATCCTGTTAATATACCAAATCTTTAATATTGGTACAAAATTTGAGATTCAAACACAATTTTTGTCAAACGGTTACAATCATTAATATGCTAAAATGTTTATAAGGATATATTTTGGAAAGACGTTGAGAACAATTACAGCAGGGGATAGGGTGTTGAGAGGAAGAACGAGGAGAGGGGGGGGGGGGTTTGACATAGCCCAAACTTGTTCTGAAAATATGATTAGTAAATAAAATAGAACATTCAAGGTATCATGTGAAATAGGCGTATGTGTGTGTATGTATGTACATGTAAAAAAATTGTTTCTATAGCCCGCACCGGTGGGCATGAGGACAAAGGCGTAAGCCAAGTCACCTGGTTTAAATAGTTTAACCCCCCCCCCATAAATGTTGGTAAATTTCGTTTATATTTTATAACTTCACCATTCCTACCACAAGAGTGTAAAACTGCATATAAGACGTAAAAAAAGGCTTCTACGAAATAATCAACTAACATAATAATATACACCTCGATTGTATTAAAAAACTAGTAATAATACCCGGGATAAGTGTTTTAACTCATTAAATGTACATAGAAAGGTAACTTTTTTTACACCAAATCAAAATTATAAAATTCCAAATTCGAGGTGCACATGAGCGGGCTACTAATTTTAAAATTTCCTCCCTCTTCGTGTGGTAGATATCGCGTCATTTTATTAATCTAAGACGCAACACAGTAAACAGTGATAATATATATCAATAAGCAACAGCTTAATATCCGTAACTTGACGTATGAATAAGTGAAATTATATGTAGTAACTTTTTCTAACTGTCATATGTATATTCGTAAGAAAATTGGGGTATAATAAAATAATACTCTTGCAAACTTAATTTTACACAGTTTCTAGGGAATTTGATTAGTAGGTTACACATAGGCGGTGTTGGCAAACCTGCGCGCAGAACTAGTTGTGCGCATGCGAAAAACAACCATCAGTCCAGCTGACTGCAGTACACGTGCCAGCAATAAAAACAATCCCGCTAACAGTTGCGACAAAGAAGCAGCAGACATCGTCATATCAACTCTATTCTAGCGCTCAGCCCGCGTCCAAATAGATAAAGCAGCAGCAATTAATCACAATGGACAGTCCAGAGAAAGTCGTTTGTCCGTATTTAACATTAGATGAGAATTGGAAAACAATAATTAGAAATAGTTGGGGGAGATCTGCAATACATTCCCTGAGAGATGAAAACACAGGTCACCTAGGCCTGCATTGACACTTTAGTGAGAGACAATACAATAATAATCGACTTTTCTCGCCAATATTGCTACAAAGAGTTGCACAACGTTGTGAAATCATTAATAAACGTCAAACTAGCCATCTATCTACAAGCTAATGATGTTAGTTCCTGTCCTTGGGATACTTAAGCTGTTTTCTTTCATCTTCAGTGAAACCATTATTCCGTGAGAATACTGTACGTCTCCTTGATGAAAGTTACCAAGTCACATTGTGTTATCAAGAGGAAAGTTAGCTGGTCACACTGTGTTACCAAGAAGAAAGTTACCAAGTCTCACTGTGTTACTAAAATGAAAGTTACCAAGTCACACTGTTACCAAGATGAAAGTTACCAAGTCACACTGTGTTACCAAGAAGAAAGTTACCTAGTCACTGTGTTACCAAGAGGAAAGTTACCTAGTCACACTGTGTTACCAAGAGGAAAGTTACCTACTCACACTGTGTTACCAAGATGAAAGTTACCTAGTCACTGTGTTATCAAGATGAAAGTTAGCTGGTCACACTGTGTTACCAAGATGAAAGTTACCTAGTCACAGTGTGTTACCAAGATGAAAGTTACCTAGTCACTGTGTTATCAAGATGAAAGTTACCTAGTCACTGTGTGTTACCAAGATGAAAGTTACCTAGTCACTGTGTGTTACCAAGATGAAAGTTACCTAGTCACTGTGTGTTACCAAGAGGAAAGTTACCTAGTCACACTGTGTTACCAAGATGAAAGTTACCTAGTCACTGTGTTACCAAAATGAAATTTACCTAGTCACACTGTGTCACCAATATGAAAGTTACCAAGTCACACTGTTATCAAGAGGAAAGTTACCTAGTCACACTATGTTATCAAGATGAAAGTTACCTAGTCACACTGTGTTACCAATATGAAAGTTACCTAGTCACACTGTGTTACCAATATGAAAGTTACCTAGTCACTGTGTGTTACCAATATGAAAGTTACCTAGTCACTGTGTGTTACCAAGATGAAAGTTACCTAGTCACTGTGTTACCAAGATGAAAGTTACCTAGTTCACTGTGTTACCTAGTCACACTGTGTTACCAAGATGAAAGTTACCTAGTCACACAGTGTTACCAAGATGAAAGTTACCTAGTCACACAGTGTTACCAAGAGGAAAGTTACCTAGTCACTGCGTTACCAAGATGAAATTTACCTAGTCACACTGTGTCACCAATATGAACGTTACCAAGTCACACTGTGTTACCAAGTCACACTGTGTTACCAAGTCACACTGTGTTACCAAGTCTCACTGTGTTACCAAGTCTCACTGTGTTACCAAGTCTCACTGTGTTACCAAGTCTCACTGTGTTATTGTGTTACCAAGAGGAAAGTTACCTAGTCACACTGTGTTACCAAGATGAAAGTTACCTAGTCACTGTGTTACCAAAATGAAATTTACCTAGTCACACTGTGTCACCAATATGAAAGTTACCAAGTCACACTGTTATCAAGAGGAAAGTTACCTAGTCACACTATGTTATCAAGATGAAAGTTACCTAGTCACACTGTGTTACCAATATGAAAGTTACCTAGTCACACTGTGTTACCAATATGAAAGTTACCTAGTCACTGTGTGTTACCAATATGAAAGTTACCTAGTCACTGTGTGTTACCAAGATGAAAGTTACCTAGTCACTGTGTTACCAAGATGAAAGTTACCTAGTCACTGTGTTACCTAGTCACACTGTGTTACCAAGATGAAAGTTACCTAGTCACACAGTGTTACCAAGATGAAAGTTACCTAGTCACACAGTGTTACCAAGAGGAAAGTTACCTAGTCACTGCGTTACCAAGATGAAATTTACCTAGTCACACTGTGTCACCAATATGAACGTTACCAAGTCACACTGTGTTACCAAGTCACACTGTGTTACCAAGTCACACTGTGTTACCAAGTCTCACTGTGTTACCAAGTCTCACTGTGTTACCAAGTCTCACTGTGTTACCAAGTCTCACTGTGTTACCAAGTCTCACTGTGTTACCAAGTCTCACTGTGTTGCCAAGTCTCACTGTGTTACCAAGTCTCACTGTGTTACCAAGAGGAAAGTTACCTAGTCACACTATGTTACCAAGAGGAAGGAGATAGTCCACACGCACCACAAGAGAGTGCGTATTATAATATATTTAATGCGATTGAACTGGTCTAAGGTTTGTTTCCATTATGACGGGGGGGGAGGGCAAGTTTACCAACCTTAGAGCTCACTCACTCCGCCAACAGTGCAATTACGTCATAGGACAACATTGTGACGTTATCATCCAACCTTCATGACAAGGAATGACGTCACGGGCTAGGAAGTGACGTCACAAGGACAGTCGGTAGCGAGATTCGGACTCCCAAGAGACTTAAGGCGCTCCTAATTTTCACAATAGATAGATAATACGTCAAGTCGGACATATGTAAAGTTGCGGGGTGGAACCCTCTACTGGAGACGTAAAGTTGATATTTTCTTCTTCTTCGAGTCCGATCGATACATCCCCAGTTTTAAAGTTCCCTCTTTAAATTTAATTTCTCCTGAGGACGTAAACAGCTGAAACATCATCTAACGAGTTGCAATAAAACAACTATACAGCGCTCGGTGGTTGAACACGAAACTAACGTCGGGTCTACTGTAGGCCACATATGTTACTACAATACACCCCCCTTCCACTTGAATGCAATAATTCTGAAATTACCACACGAACTTAGAAAAATTACCGTTTGGATTTCGTGGAAGCAGCGTCTGATGCTTTTACAAACGAGAGCTTATAAAATACCGCGTTCTTTTCATTAATTAAGATGGAGAACCAACCTAAACATGGGCCGTTGATGACGTCATACAAACCGCCACACCGGTTGTGTTCATGCACCGTTTACAAAATATGTTTTTATGTTGAAACTAATATTATTCTCTCTCTAAGTTATAATAAAAAACATTTATTTATTTTGGTGGTGGCCTCAAGTATGAATATAATACTTCTTACTTTACTGGTGGTCTAGGGGTAAGGTGTCAGACTTCTGTGCTGGCGGCCGGGGTCCAATCCTCGGTCCCGGCACAGATTTATCTGATTACCAAACCCTTCCTTCACCTCTGACAAGACATCTTGTGAATGTGGGGAATGCCAGGCCTCCACCGTGGTTCGGATCCCACGTTAAACTGTAGGTCCTTCATTTCATCTCACAATCACCCTACCATTACACATTAGCGTAAGTGCGTATAACCCGAACGAGTAGTAAGACGCGATGCTAATAATAATAATCTTACTTTATTATTACATGTACTATAATCTCTCTTGTTGCCACAAAGCAAAACAAAAGACACTAGTTTTATTAATATATTTTGTTATTTCGATGAATCACGAAAACTTCAACAATAGCCTACAGTAATCCTTAGGAAAATATTTTAGTCTTTTGATAAGACAGTATCAATAAGCAAATAACTATTTCCGAGTAAGTTGACATTAGTAACTTTCAGCCAATGTTGGCAATAAATAACCTGTGATATCAGCGGGCGTCATAAACATCACGTACACTTTTAAATTTTTTAAATTCCCCATAGTTTCCAGATTTTCAAGATAAATATGCGTTTCCCCAGTATTTTAAATGTAAAACGCTTTGAATAAATTAATAAACCTAATTATTTTCACTGTTTTCTATTAAATTCTTGATACAAGAATTAATTAAGACAAACGAGTATAGTTGCGCTAGTCACGCGGCGGCATTAATCTAAGATATAACTAATAGTTTGCATTGTGTTCGTATTTTTAAAATGATTACAAACCATATCTGGAAATTCTAATTACTTTACTTTAATAATTACCCGTTTTCCTGCTTATTAGATGCGTATCTACCCTACTACAGTAGCCACATGGCTTCTTTGGTGCTGACTAGACTGGTTTGAAAAGTTACCAGACCAAATTATGTATCCCTACGCCGAGCCAAATGATCTGCAAAAACATGTGTTTAACAGCTGTCACTTATGACAGTCAAAATGTAGGTATAAACCTAATTGTTGACTGTCAGCAGTCAGCTGTGAGCAGTCAGTCAGCACCGAAGAAGCCACGGGGCTACTGTACAGTAGTTTATATGGATTAATTTCCTCTGAACTACATTCCTATTATTTCCACAGCGAGAACGCGGAGTGGAATGACGGTTTAAAAAAAATACTTTGATCTATTCAACATTGATAACGTTTTACTTTATTATTATTATTATTTTATAGTTGATATCTATCAAAAGTGACAGCTACAGATAACTTGACGTATGAAGAGACGAAACTTGTTTTTGTGGCTGTCCTTCCTACTGTTTTCTTTACAAGCCTGTATCAATTTAGTTTGGTAAAGAGGGGGGAGGTAAAAGAGGTTTTGGCAAGGCTCCCAATAATAAGTGTCAACAATGACTCCTTTTCAAAGCAATTTATAGGGCTGTTGTGCTCTTCAAACATAATTTTGGTTGTAACGGTTGAGAATTTTATACAAAATACAATATAACACGAAGCTTGACATTGAAGAGGAATTTATAAATAAAACATTATTGCTAATCCTACTTTACGGAGGGGAGGGGGGAGGGCCGGGAGTTGAGGCCCTCCACCCTTTTTCGATACTACCATACCTCCTCCACCATTATCACAGTTTTTAGATTATTTTCTGCCCTTATCAAAATTAACTAAAAACAAATGTAGTTTATCGACGACGATAATCTTACTAACATACCTTGAGTAACAATGAGCTTTTAACTGTTAATTTTGTGGAGAAAAACATGATATTGTCGAAAAGTAGAACATAAAATATATTTAATGTTGGACATCCATAGCTTCTAACAGCCCCGCTGTTGAGTGTATCAACTGTCTCACTGACGGATATTATCAATACCTGTAGAATAATAACAATAACATAAGTTTCTTTCTAAATATAAACGAGAGCGAGGAGTGGGGGTAGTAAGGGGAGAGGGGGTAGCAACAGCTGACGTACGCCGAGTCTTATTAATAATCCGGGCTATTCACACATTTTATTATTATTATTATTAGCACCGCGCCTTACTATCCGTTCGGGTTATACGATTAAGTAATAATTACGCTAATGGGTTAGGAATTTGGAAGGTTGAATATATATATATATATGAATATATATATATATAGGAAGTGAGCCCGCATTTGCGTGGAGGGAGGGTGGAAAACCATTTAGAAAAAACCTCCCCAAGTTCACCTGAGGGAGATTCGTACCTCGATCTCCCCGTCCTCGGCAGTCTAACTCGACACGAAACCAGCGCGTTAACTAACTACGCCAACGAGGCGGGTAGGATTTTTTTCTCTGCAAAATAAATCAACTATTGCTCCAGCAAGAACATTTAGTTTAATTTTCTCCACGTGGTTTTATCAACATTTGTTGAATACCTGTCAAGGATGTCCTGGAATTTAATGACATATTCAACAAATGTTGAGCTATCCATGCGTGGAAAGAAAGATCAACTCCCATGTTTGTACTGCAGCATATTGTATTGAAACGGAGGGAGGGAGGGAGAGACCCAGTAAGTTCTAAACAAGTCTAAAATAGAACAGTTGACGAGATAAAGCGAAGTTGGCTGATTCTTCCACTGGGATGGTTAGCATCGTGGGCTCTAAATGCCAAGGACAAAATAATTCATCACAACTTAGCCTCTACCTACGATTGCTGAACAATGCACAAAGTGACCTCCTAATGCTGACCTCCACTGTATCAGCCAGGTACTCTCAGTTTATCCGAAAAAGGTAGCAAGCTTACATTGCATGTCTCACTGTTGATAGGATAGGGCCTTACGTCAAAATTCATAATCTTGTTTTATTCTACAAATATTTAGATTTGATGTTATAGGTTCATTATACAGCTTCATAATTGCTTTCAAGACATTTGCACATTAATGAAAATAAGATATTTTAACAGTACTTTTTATTTCTTAAAAATTATTGAAAGGAGGTTTTTCCACAGGTATAACAGGGAAACAGGACTAGAGAGGAGGTTGTCTCCCACAGGTATAACAGGGAAACAGGACTAGAGAGGAGGTTGTCTCCCACAGGTATAACAGGGAAACAGGACTAGAGAAGAGGTTGTTCTCCCACAGGTATAACAGAGAAACAGGACTAGAGAAGAGGTTGTATCCCACAGGTATAACAGGGAAACAGGACTAGAGAAGAAGTTGTCTCCCACAGGTATAACAGGGAAACAGGACTAGAGAAGAGGTTGTATCCCACAGGTATAACAGGACTAGAGAAGAGGTTGTCTCCCACAGGTATAACAGGGAAACAGGACTAAAGAAGAGGTTGTCTCCCACAGGTATAACAGAGAAACAGGACTAGAGAAGAGGTTGTATCCTACAGGTATAACAGGGAAACAGGACTAGAGAAGAGGTTGTATCCTACAGGTATAACAGGGAAACAGGACTAGAGAAGAGGTTGTATCCCACAGCTATAACAGGGAAACAAGACTAGAGAAGAGGTTGTCTCCCACAGCTATAACAGGGAAACAAGACTAGAGAAGAGGTTGTATCCCACAGGTATAACAGGGAAACAGGACTAGAGAAGAGGTTGTATCCCACAAGTATAACAGGGAAACAGGACTAGAGAAGAGGTTGTCTCCCACAAGTATAGCAGGGGAACAGGACCAAAGAGGAGGTCGCCGACCCTGACGGGAGGGTTGGATGAACGGAGCCGCTGTGTTTCTCCTTCCTGTCCGGCTGCCAAGACAGGTGTCTGCTCTCTCGCTCGTTCTATCCCCCTCTTTCTCTAACACCCAAGATTCAACCGTGGTTCGTATTCCGCCCCAGTCTCGACTCAGGGTCGCTGACCCACCCGCCCGCGTCTATAAAAACCACTTTTAATATCGCCGCTGGCCAATACTCTGGCCCCGCACCTCAAGCCAGCGCTAGGAACCTCAAGACAACACTAGGAACCTAAACGTTAAGACCCTAAAAGACGTTAAGGACTAAAGACAACGTTAAGACCCTAAAATACAACGTTAAGACCCTAAAAGACAACGTCGAGACCCTAAAGACAACGCTAAGAACCTAAAGACAACGCTAAGCATTTAAAAGCCAACGCTAAGATCCTAAAGACGACGCTAAGCATTTAAAAGCCAACGCTAAGAACCTAAAGACAACACTAAGCATTTAAAAGCCAACGCTAAGAACCTAAAGACAACGCTAAGCATTTAAAAGCCAACGCTAAGAACCTAAATGACGACGCTAAGCATTTAAAAGCCAACGCTAAGAACCTAAAGACGACGCTAAGCATTTAAAAGCCAACGCTAAGAACCTAAAACCAACGCCAAGGATTTAAAAGCCAAAGCTAAGAACCTAAAACCAACGCTCTAAGCATTTAAAAGCCAAAGCTAAGAACCTAAAGGCCAACTAAACGTTGTAACTACTAGGAGTCAATCACAAAGCTGGTCTAAAATGACCATCCCAGTAATGGTCGAGAGCAATGGTGTTTTAACCTACCGTATGGAAGCCGATACAAGCTAATAGTGTGTGTCCATCGCACCAATCGAAAATGATCCAAGATTTGGACAACATCCGGCTAAGCACACGCGTCCCAGCATGGGGATCACCGGTTTGGTTCCCGTCGGGGTGAGGAGTTTCAACCCGATTTAAGGAAGACTTATTTTTTGTGCAATTACTAGATCACGGTACAAAATACATTTTGCAACCAGGAACCAAGTGGGTTTATAGCATTCATGGGCGGAGCTGTCCGGTAGTAGGAGAACAGACAGGAAAGCAGGAAAATGCACATGACAATACAATGTGTTGTAACTTTACCATTATTATTATTATCACCACGTCTTACTACCCGTTCGGGTTATACGCACTTACGCTAATGTGTTAATGATAGGGTGATTATGAGATGAAATGGAGGACCTACAGTTTAACGTGGGATCCGAACCACGGTGGAGGCCTGGCATTCCCACATACACAAGATGTCTTGTCAAGAGGTGAAGGAAGGGTTTGGTAATCATATAAATCTGTGCCGGGACCGAGGATTGAACCCCGGACCCCCATCACAGAAGTCAGACACCTTACCCCCTAGACCGCCAGGCCAGGCAACGACAACTTACCCCTATTAAATGGCATCATCAGATTCACAAAGACGCATTTTACGCTCCTATAACAGTTACCGTTCGTTTCCCGGGTATTTAGCTAGTAACAATCAAAAGAAATAATTTGTGGATTCTTCGACTTCTCAGAGTAGAAAATATCAACTTTCAAGCCATGCTTACAGGTTTAGGTATAGCATAGTTTTGTGTTCATTCCTAAGATCAGTACACTCGTTTACGGTTATTAGGTTAACTATCGATTAAATTAAACCTAATATCCCAGCCCCCCTCAAAGTGAAAAGGGGCAGCCCATCAAAAGGAGTAAACAACGCTTGGCCACACACAAGTCCTACGCGTATCCACGTCGAAACGACTCGCGCGTAGGCCGTATCGAATAAAGAAAGGTCCCCGACTATAAATGTCGGACTGTACATAAAGAGCCAGCAAGCAAGGTTCCTGGGTCGGCACCAGGCCTCGCTAAATATACGCTAACTGGCAGCCAGACGTGCGCTAAACTGGCAGCCAGCACCATAATGGTTTCAACCAACAGTCGTAGAGTAGGACTACCTCGAGAATTCTTCAACGCGAAGAGAGAAACATTGGTGGCCGGTGTTACCGCGGAAACCACAGGACATTGTTACCCGACAGGGGCTGAATGCTCAAAATATACACAACAGATTAAAACCAGAATGTTGTTTTGTTCTGTGACGATTCCCCCCTCCCCCAAGACGGCAAACAGCCAGATAAACTACAGTAGCCCCGTGGCTTCTTTGGTGCTGACTGACAGCTCACAGCTGACATCTGACAGTCAACATTTAGGTATATACAGTAGCCCGTGGCTTCTTTGGTGCTGACTGACAGCTCACAGCTGACTTCTGACAGTCAACATTTAGGTATATACAGTAGCCCCGTGGCTTCTTTGGTGCTGACTGACAGCTCACA
>CABFOW010004730.1:0-23917 GCA_902141385.1 Timema californicum | reverse complement strand
CTGGCGGCCGGGGTTCAATCCTCGGTCCCGGCACAGATTTATCTGATTACCAAACCCTTCCTTCACCTCTGACAAGATATCTTGTGAATGTGGGGGAATGCCAGGCCTCCACCATGGTTCGGATTCCACGTTAAACTGTAGGTCCTCCATTTCATCTCACAATCACCCTACCATTACACATTAGCGTAAGTGCGTATAACCCGAACGGGTAGTAAGACGTGGCGATAATAATAATAATATTTTGCACCGCGTCTTACTTACCGTTCGGGTTATACGATTAAGTACTAATTACGCTAATGGATTAGGAATTGGGAAGGTTGAATTAGAGGAAGTGAACCCGCATATGTGTGGAGGGAGAGAGGAAAACCACTTAGGGGGGGGGGGAACCACCCGGTTCACCCGACCGAGATTCGAACCTCAATCCTCCTCATCCTCGGTAGTCTAGCTCAACACAAAACTAGCGCGTTAGCCAACTATGCCACCGAGGCGGGTCATATCGGTGTAGGCCACATTATCTTAGGATTTATTAAAAAGTTGATTGTTGTAGTAAGCTAATTGTGAGCTTACATTTGATTTATATATATAAATCAAAGTGTTTTCAGCACTGCGTCTTGCTACCTGCCTAGGTTACATGCCTATGTACTAATTAGAATAATGTCGGGGAAGGTTGAACTTGGGAGGTAATGTACCCAGCGTTGAGGTGTAAAACTAACCTCGCCAGGATTCGAAGCCCCAGAATATCGCGAGAGCCGCGACAACCAACAGAGTTGGGTCAGGTCAAGTTAGGTCACATGTCCTGAAGAAAGTTCGGATCCCGTGGCGAGGGGGACCAGTCAATGGGACCGGCGATCTTTTCTACCGGTTACGACACCGCGAATTAATAATAACGGACGGTCGGGCCGCTGTCCGGACTCTAGTGGCCAGAGCAGGCCATGCCTGATAAACCGGTAACCCCCCCTCCCCCTCTTTGGACGAAACGAGATCAACGAAATCTTGATTTCGATAGGGAGAACAATATCTGGGGCCTATTTCATTAAACTACAAGTTACAAGTGAATGTTTTACAATTTGTACAAAGTATTTACAAGCCGGCAGTTTTACTTAGTGAATTACCATTTTTCTGTGTACTACAATGACCACGTATTTTAGAAAATTATTATTATTATTATTAGCACCGCGTCTTACTACCCGTTCGGGTTATACACACGCTAATGTGTAATGGTAGGGTGATTGTGAGATGAAATGGAGGACCTACAGTTTAACGTGTGATCCGAACCACGGTGGAGACCCGGCATTCCTCACATTCACAAGATGTCTTGTCAGAGGTGAAGGAAGGGTTTGGTAATCAGATAAATCTGTGCCGGGACCGAGGATTGAACCCCGGCCGCCAGCACAGAGATCTGACACCTCACCCCCTAGACCGCCAGGTCACCCTATTTTAGAAAACAATCTGGAGTTTTAAAGGATATATTTTTATTATTATTATTTAGAAACACGTCTTACTACCCGTTAGGGTTACAAGCTTAAGTGCTGAATCACGCTAATGGGCTAGGGATTAAAAAGGTTATATTTAGATGAAACGTGCCTGCATTTGCGTTGAGGGAGAGAGGAAAACCATTAAGGGGAAAACCATTAAGGGGAAACCCACCCCCAGTTCACCCAGTGGTCAGCAGTCTAGCTCAACACGATACCAGAGCGTTAGCTTACTACGCCACCGAGGCTGGTTTTTAAAGGATATTACACAACAACATTATAATAAGTTATTTTTCCAGTATTGAATGTTTTATGTATTGTGTTACAAAAAAAAAAGCCTCTACAAGCATCTCGTGTTAACAAAGCATTTAGGTAGCACCGAGAAACAAAATATCACCAATGTTCATGTTTTTAGGCACAAAATTAGTTAGGTATTTGAATTCCCTGCCTGTATCCTCAGTTAATATTCAGTTTAATTTCCCCCACGGACAATGGAAACATCTAACGAGTTCAAGCAGAGCAATATCTGCGATTACAGCGCTTGGTGGCTGAACGCGCCACTAACGTTGTGTCTGTCGTGAATATCCTAATTATTCAATATTGTAATCTAATAATAATAATAATAATATTTAGCACCGCGTCTTACTAGCCGTTCGGGTTATACGCTCTAAGTACTAATTACTCTAATTGGATTAGGAATCGGGAAGGTTGAATTAGAGGAAGTGAACCCGCATTTGCGTGGAGGGATAGTGGAAAACCATTTAGGAAAAACCCACCCTCATTTCACCCGACCGAGATTCGGGCCTCGATCTCCCCGTCCTCAGCAGTCGAGCTCAACACGAAACTAGCGCGTCAGCCAACTACGCCACCGAGGCGGGTTAATATCCTAATTCTTCAATATTGTAATCAAACCCTTCACAGGTACAGTCCAATTTTCACAGAAAAGACCTATAAAGTACAAACATGTTTTAGTGGTCAACATCGATAACATTATTTTACTGGTTGTTCCTATAACGGGATCTCTCTCCACCCTATTACACTAATGTGTAAGCGACGAGGAAAGACGGATTTAGAGGAAGTGAACCCGCATTTGCGTGGAAGGTGAGGAGGAAACCATTCAGGTAAAATAAGCCTCGGTTACACCAGACCGGCCTTCGAACCCCGATCTCCCCCCATCATTGAGATAGTATAGTTGATTGCGAGCGTGACGCCTTAAAGCCGTGTGACCAACGAAGCGGGTTTGTAAGTTGTTAACAATATCGCAGAGGCGGACATAATTCATGGTTGTCTACTAAACTTGACCAATGAAATCCCCGACCTTTTCCCTGATCATTTCCTAAAATTCCCGACTAAAAAAGTATGTCACACACATACTTCTAAATCGCTGCCCCCTCCCCCTCGTTTTTCTATTAATCTTTTTAATAATAATAATAATAATAATAATTTAACAAGTTTTAAAATTCGAATTAAAATTGTTTACTAGAAATTAAAAATATATTATACAGCTACAAACAAAAAAATGACAATTTACTGATTATTGTATTTAATTTTTTGAGTAAAATATCATTTTCCCGGATTTTTATTGTGATTTACCGAATTCCCGCCTTATTCCCGTTTTTTCCCGATCANTACTGATTAATGTATTTCATTTTTTGAGTAAAATATCATTTTCCCGGATTTTTATTGTGATTTACCGAATTCCCGCCTTATTCCCGATCACTTCAAATTCCCGGCTAATTCCAGTTTTCCCTGATTTTCCCGGATGGTAGACTGTGTGATCTACTAAAAATTAATGGTACTGTACAGTAAACCACACTGACTTTTAATCCAGCTTTTATCTTAAATTATATTGACTAAAAACTCATAAGATTAGTGAAACAAAATAAAGAGGGCTATACATTATTGTAGAAACACTACACCAAAGATCATAAATGAAATAATATCCACTGCTACTCTTATGGCATTTAGGAACTAGTAACACTGTCAGAGAAAAATTGAGAAAAGATAAACATCTTAGTTTACCAAAGGGCATAAGAATCATATTAATTTTAAAATATCTGAATCAAAAAGTATATATTTGCCTATAGCTCAGACATTATTGATTTTATAAAAATATATTTCAAATAAAAGATGTTTTATCTTTAATAGTACTACAACTTTATAATAAGCTATTTCGTGTCTCAAATAGTTGCAGAGAAAAGATCAAAATTGCAGAAATTCTGCTAAAAGTCATTTTCACGAGGAAAAAGAAAACTGTCATCTTGTTTAAGATTATACACAGTGCCTAGATATAAAATGTTATCAAAATCATTAGAGCAGATTTTGAGAAAATCAATTTTTTCTCTTTTTAGCCCTTCAGTAAGATACCCTTAAATTAAGGATTAGGTAACTAATTCAAAAAAATACTCAAAGGTCGGAGGGAGGGAGGGTGGGGTGTGAATACCTCAGATACCATGTTTTAGCCAGTTCGGCTCTAGACTGAGGTATAGACGGACAAACAGTTTCAGAGGGTCATGAAATGTCAGACATTTATCAAAATCTCAAGTTTGATTTTTTTTATGATCACAATACTTTCTCTTCAAAAGATAAAAATATGATCAAAAGAGTCAGTATTATTAATGCCACTTTAGTTTTCTATTTATCCTAATCTATCACACACATTTTAGAAGCAAAAGTCCATTGAATCACAATATAGTAGGCCCTATAAACTGACGTATACTGTAAGCATCTAGTGCTGAATGTTATACAATTAATAAATAGAAAAAACTCAACTAGTGATTCCAAATGCATGACAAGCGGGAAAAAAAACATTTAATGGCATCACTAATGCACTCACCCCCACCCCTTCCCCCTTTTTTCTCTCCCCAATGACATTTACTTTTAGCAACATGGCGGGTTGGTGTAAGGTGGACTATTTCTAACTAGCGTGTTGGCACACTGCAAGATATATTTAACACTTGAACTGTCTAGCTATTCTTGGCCACCTGGTGCTTAGCCAGTGAGCTGCCAAACTCAGCTGACAACTAACTCCCTTTTCTCCCCTTCTTCAAACAAAACATCAACACTAAAAAGTTTGGACCTGCTTGCCAGTTTGGGGATATAATTAAAGAGTTGAATTTGTAGGCCTACATTTAAATTAAGTAAAATCACCAGGTGTATATCTTAGTGTGGGTGTAGTGATGATGCAATACCTAAGAATGTGCATGCACATAGAGTCATAACAGCTTCGGAATCCGTCAAAATATTCCATACAAAGCCAAACAATCCACTCCGTTTGGATTTAACGTTTCTGATTCGATTCAAGCACATGTAAGGGCTTCCATTGAAGTGCATGTAATGAATAATGTCCTAAGCATTCCATTTCGATTAGGTGTGCTGCAAGTTTAACAGATTTATGTTATTTAATATAATTTTGACTGTGGTAATTTAATTTATATTATTATATTTAAATTTACTTAACATTTATAACCTTCTACTAATTGTTAATGTTATAAATCTATGGTGATCTGGTGGTCTAGGGGTAAGGTGTGTCAGACTTCTGTGCTGGGGGTCAATCCTTGGTCTCTGCACAGATTTATCTGATTGCAAAACCCTTCTTTCAACTCTGACAAGGCATGTATTAATTACAACTTGTGAATGTGTGGAATGCCAGGCCTCCACCGTGGTTCAGATCCCACGCTAAACTGTAGGTCCTCCATTTCATCTCACAATCACCCTACCATTACACACTAGAATAAGTGTGTATAACCCAAACGGGTAGTAAGATGAGTTACTACTACTACTACTACTAATAATAATAATAATATAAATCTATATTACTTTTAACTTTGCACTTTTAAGTATATACTCTAATCTTTACAATGGAAAACTGCTTCCTCAATGTTTTATCAATAGTCTTCAGCCGCGTTTTCCAATTAATTTTTTTCCCGTGGCCCGGTTATTTTTATGCTTCTCCTTTGTGACTCACTAAAATTGTTATCGCCTATACTATCCTATAGGTAAAATAAAACCAATTTGAGTGTCCATTCAGTTTCCATAAATTATAATAAAGGAGCATTTACTCTTACAAAAATGTATAGAAATCAAACTAAAATCAAATAATTTATTAATGAGAAATGTGGTGCTGCTTCTTGTTAACTATAAACTTCACGTTTGGAGAAAAAGATAGCTTTATTCTTGGATCCGGTTCGACCTCCAATCGGTTTATATATTTACTTTTTAGAAAAACCAGTGTTGAAAAGTCTGCTTCATACTTATAGGACGTAATATAAATCATAACTTTTTTGCTAAAACTGGGTACTCCTGATGAAAAGACAGCCAAATATACACCAGTGGAATTCTGTCGAATATGTCTGAGTGCTGTATTACACGACACATGGTGGGAACAAATCCTGAAAATATGGCCAAAAATCGAAAAATAATGTGTTTCTTTTTAGGGGATTTAAAGTGTAAGGTGTGATAGAATGATATTTAAAGTGTTTAATGGCACAGTTAGGAGGGGTTGATCATGTAAGCGAGGTGGTTAAAATTCAGGTTCAAGGTGACCTTCACACGACTAGCATCTGAACTGCAAGAAAGAGATAAATAATGTTATGTTCAGAAATTTGCCAAAATTCATACAATACATCAATTTTAATTCTGTAAAATGAACTTTTCTGTTGAAAGTAGGTAGAATATTATCATATATCACACAAACAATAATAACAATAATAAGTAATAATGAAAAATTATATGCGAACCTTTTAAAAATTAGAGAAAATGTTATAAGTTCTGCAGAGCTCTGCAACAAAACTTGTTCTAAATTGTAGTTTATACTCTTGTTTCATAAAATGTATAGAAACCAGCAGCCATTAGTTGCCATTGTAGTTTGATAAGTTTTTATAAAAATAGTTACAAATACACATTAATAAAGCATGTTAAACGATGCTTAAATATTTCATTCATTAAGGAAAAACCACATAATTTTTTTTTATTATGATTAAGACAATGAGTAACAAAATATAGCTATAATTTATTTTTGTAAATGAACAATTTAAGCAGCTACGCATAAACATATTACATTATACATGTCACAAAGAGCTCCGTGGCCGAGTGGACTTGGTGCTGGCTGGTCTTGTAAATTTTTGTTCCCGGTTTGATTATTGCATGATTTTTTTAATCTACATAATAATTATTGAATAAAACTGTAGTGTCACTTAAATTGAGAATACAATTTTATAAAATAATTTTTACACAAAAATAGCTAATTTTGAATTTGGAATTTAAATGATTTCTTTTTAAATATTACCATGTTGATTATAAGAAGAAAAAAGTACTATTACGGAAATTATAGTACATAGTTTCCAAATTATTTCTAGATTAATTTACTATTTCAATAAAATATCAAATTTTTGTCAAAAATAAAAATTAATTAAAAGCTATAATAATTATCATTATTTTAACTTTGCCCCACTCTCCCCTATTTACAGAGTTTTTAACTTAAATTGATTTCTATCGGTTTTGTAGGTTACAGCATTATTTAATTTAAAAGTTAATGGCCTTTACTGTTTATATATTTAATTCTTTTAAATAATAGTTTTACCCGGTTTCGTACATTATATTATTGGGTTAGAGTAAAAGCTTATGGTTTTTATAATTCTAGTGTATAATTTCAACAAATAATAGGTTGTTTCAGTTTTGTGGGTTATTGGGTTATAGGCTTTAAAAGTTATGGTTTCAATACATAAAGGTTTATGTTCTTCTAGTAAATCTTTTATTATGTTACATATTAAGTTTTTCCTGGTTTATAGGGTGTATTATATGTTATTTTGACTAAATTTTATATGTTTGAGCATTTATGTTTGCCATTTTGGATCCCTAATTTTATTATTTTGCAATTTTGACTTCGGTTTCGTAATCAGCGACCTTGAAAACCCATAGATACCAAGTTTTTTTCAAAATGAATAACATTTTCATACTTAAACCAGCTTTTATGAATTTAGAACCGCCATAATAGGTTCGCCATTTTTCTTTTGTTCAATTCTGACTTTGGATTCGTAATCATAAACCCTGAAAACCCTTGTGTACTAAATTTCATACAAAATGAGTATAGTTTTTGTATTTTGGCCAGCTTTTGGTATTTGGCTCCACTTTGTGACAGTTCAAATATAAACTCACTCAATCTATGAATCCGACAATTTTGTCTTGGATTTTATGTTCACTGTAAAAGGGTTCCTTATCCATGCTTTGTTGCTGTTGATTGGGTGAAAATATTCCTTTGATAGAATTGTATCCAGTCCTAGAAGATGTTCCTTGATAGTAGCTGAAATCTCATCCGGCACGGAACTCTATGTTATTTTGTAAACTTTGTAAAAGTCTTGCAATTTCCTGCTTCCACACGACGAGACAACAAATTGAGTTTTTTGGTTGCAGATTCCACCTTCTTTTGCACTTTAAATAGTGACATTGCTACCTATTGTCAGCTTTAAATTGTTCAAAAAAGTCACAAAAGTAGGCTACCTTGTTTAACCAAATGACATAATGAAAACTGTCTTTGAATGCAAATATTACATCCCTAGCCGTTGGGGGGGATGTTGCTCTAAGAACAGTAAAACTGTTCCCCCATTTCAACAAGCCTTCTTAAAACATGCCCCTCTTGATAACCATTGCCATAGCCTAGAACACAACACAGTGGCACTTCATACGTTTTAGAAATACCTCACAAGTCACCTCAAAGAAGTTCTTCCATTGGCCAAGAAAGTTTTTTTTTATTTCAGGGATGGAGCTGTTAGTCAATATAAGAACAGAAAAAACTTTATCAACATGCACCATCACAAGTCTGTTTTCGACCTAGATACTGAGTGAATTTTTCTTTCTTCTGCTCATAGTAAGAATGCCCGTGATGGAGTAGGAGGTACTATGAAGAGAGAAGCCACAAAATCAAGCTTGTTAAGAGGCTATACAAGTCAGATCCTCCCCCCAAAGGATTTGTATCATTTGGCATATCTTACATTTTTGTTTCAACAGTAGAAATAAAAACGTATCAAGAAGTGTTGAAATCTAGATTTGAAAAATGCTAATCAGTACCTCAAACCAGAGAAAAGCATATATTTTTACCTCTAGGCAAGTATGCAGTAAAATGTTACCAAACATCTGCATTTCATGAATATGAAGATCTCAAAATAGCAATGATACAATCTGGTATCAACTATTCTAACTTAAAGTGTGGTGATTACATAGCTTGTATTTATGATGAACAGTGGTCGCTTGCTGTAATTCAAAATATCAGTTGTGAAAATGAAGCCTCCAGGTTCAAGAACATCTTTCTAGAATTACTGCAGCATCATAGATTCCATTATCAAGGGTCATTATAATTTATTTAGCACTTTGTCTTGCATCCCATTCAGGTTATACGCTTAAGTACTAATTACGCTAATGGGTTAAGAATTTGGAAGGTTGAAATTAAAGGAAATGAACCCACATTTGGGTGGAGAACTATTTAGGGACACCTCCACCCAGTTCCGCCGAACGAGATTCGAACCTTAATTTCCCCGTCCTGGGCTGTCTAGCTCAAGACGAAACTAGCAAGTTAGCTAACTATCCCACCAAGGCAGCTAAGGAGCCTACCACACCTACAGGAAGGAGTTGCCAGATAACTGATAAACTTTTCAATGAAATATCACAACTTTACGATGCCTACACTCAATAAAGGTTGTCAATTTCAAGGGTGAGACACAATTTTTACATTTATGAATTTTGGGTCTTGTTAATCACTGCACAGAAATAAATAAAACCTGTTAAGTCTAAAACTCCAAATTCTTAGCACAAGTAGCTATCATACAATACTTTATCCTCCCCAGTTTCAGATTTTCTCGATTTCCCCACCTGATATATTAAGACCTAAATATGTGAAAATTTGAGTGAGTGGCCATGATTAGGACTTCATAAAATAAGAGGGGGAAATTTCTAAGTCTTGAAATATCACAGAACAAGATATTGAGGGTAGATTAAAAAATGGTGAGATTTTGAAGATCTATTTTCCTCTCCTACATGCCCTATAAAAGGCTTAAAAACTGTGTTTATAAACAATATTATTAGCACCGCGTCTTACTACCTGTTCGGATTATATGCACTTACGCTAATGTGTAATGGTAGGGTGATAGTGAGATGAAATGGAGGACCTAAAGTTTAACGTGAAATCCAAACCACAATGAAGGTTTATATACAAAATTTATGCTGAATTCCAGGCTAAATTTCAGCCGTTTAGGTTACATTCAAACAAAACTTACAATGACATGAAATATAGCCCACTTTAAGAGCAGAAGAATGATTTCCGACCCAAGTTTCTAGATCTTTTAATTCCCAAGATATTTTAATTTTTGTAAACAAAAATATGTAAAATCTAGTGTCGGCCATGTTGGAAAGGTGACCGTAAAGCCTACTGAAATACTGGTAGGAATAAATTTAAAATAAAAAAATATTAACTACTGGAACATATAGCATCATGTATGCAAAATAAAATTAAAATAAAAAATTGGTACCGCAACCAAATAATTTTTTTCTGGGTGATTTGATATGGAATGACCACTGCATAAAGCCAGAATGAATAGAAAGGAACAGTGTTACCCAAAAAGGGTTTTTAAGTAGAACAAGAAAATAAAACAAATGGGTTGAATATGATTTTCAGGTCTTTTCAAAAGTCATCAATGTTGATAAAAAGTTTAAAAAAGAAGTGCAGAAATATTTGAGATTTTATAAAAGGCCTTAATGTTTATTGTTTTGTGAGCTTAGCTCATGAAGAGATAGATTCAGGATAAATGATATTTGATATAGATAAAAAGATGAATCAACAAAATAAAATTTTGCCTATATTTAACAAAGACTTTCTGAACTGACTGATTATTTCAGCTCATGAGAGTTTCTATGAGCAAGAGCAAAAGAGCCGACAAATTAACAGGGTTCAGGATTTTTTGACATACTACAACCGACAATGGATTGAAGGCCTTACATTCCCTGTAGAGGCAGTTGTGTTAGAATTGTTATCGCTCAAGAAAGATTGATCATCCTCGGCTGTGTTTGAACCCACAAAAGTCGAATGAGTCGAGCACTTTACCTCAAGACCACCTAAGTTGACTTTTGTCTATAAAATAATAATTACAGGGTTTCACAAATAAATTTCACTCAAGTAAATTAACATTTTCGTCTGCTATAGTCATAGAGGTTCCTAAGCACTAAACCAGTTTTTAAAGCAGTTTCTAAAATCCCGAGAAGCCTTGAAATATAAACATGATAAATAGGCCAGTATACTTGCCACACACTTTTGATGAAAGTCTGGATAAGAAAAGAAGAATTGTTAAAAATACTTGGGACCACAGTGGTAAAAGGCATATTTATTATCGGTCTTTGTAACTATGATTAAAGAGCAACTATTAGCCTAGTTGTTAAGAAAAGGAATAAGAGGTTTTAAATTAAAGACTAGAGAGGCATAGAGTCTATCATTTTAATTTATCTTTTGATGCGTTTTGTTTGTTTTTTGTGAGAGGACTAACAGTATTGCTAATATAAGTCCCTTATCAGTTGTTGAATTAATATAGTCAATTTATAAATTTCATTATTATTTAACACTCAAGTAGAGAGTAAATCGAATGATATTAAGATATATCAAGGTTGATGATTTAAAATAATTGCCATACAATGTAAAAATAAACTCAATATAATTACAAAGAAACATAAATATTGACAAACATTTAACTTTGTGTTAACCTGGACTGTGGTTAGCATTATATTAATTATTGAAGGATTGAAAGCTATGTTTGTACCCTAGTAACTATTTTAAATATTAATTACTAGGTTTTTTTATATATTTAAGACGCCATTCTCTTTTACATTTGGGTGCGGCATTTTAAATCGGTTCAGATGTGATGGAAAGTTGTGCAAGTTTAGTTCATATGATATGTGGTAGTTGTAGATGATTAATGCATGTTGCAAAAATATATATATATATTCTCTGGAATATAGTGAGAGGTGTGCCATGTGATTGCAGAGTGACAGATACATGGCCCACAGATCATCTTAAAAAAGGAAGGTATGTTTTTATGTTTTTTCTCTTTCTCATCAGTTTACCATCATTTTTCAACGATTAAATTCGAGTTCTAATGCTATATATTAAGTTAGTTTCAAGTAAGCTATTCACATGATAAAATAGGTACTTAGGCCTATATTTTGTTTGAGGGAGTGTTTAAAGAGCAACTATTAGCCTAGTTGTTAAGAAAAGGAATAAGAGGTTTTAAATTAAAGACTAGAGAGGCATAGAGTCTATCATTTTAATTTATCTTTTGATGCGTTTTGTTTGTTTTTTGTGAGAGGACTAACAGTATTGCTAATATAAGTCCCTTATCAGTTGTTGAATTAATATAGTCAATTTATAAATTTCATTATTATTTAACACTCAAGTAGAGAGTAAATCGAATGATATTAAGATATATCAAGGTTGATGATTTAAAATAATTGCCATACAATGTAAAAATAAACTCAATATAATTACAAAGAAACATAAATATTGACAAACATTTAACTTTGTGTTAACCTGGACTGTGGTTAGCATTATATTAATTATTGAAGGATTGAAAGCTATGTTTGTACCCTAGTAACTATTTTAAATATTAATTACTAGGTTTTTTTATATATTTAAGACGCCATTCTCTTTTACATTTGGGTGCGGCATTTTAAATCGGTTCAGATGTGATGGAAAGTTGTGCAAGTTTAGTTCATATGATATGTGGTAGTTGTAGATGATTAATGCATGTTGCAAAAATATATATATATATTCTCTGGAATATAGTGAGAGGTGTGCCATGTGATTGCAGAGTGACAGATACATGGCCCACAGATCATCTTAAAAAAGGAAGGTATGTTTTTATGTTTTTTCTCTTTCTCATCAGTTTACCATCATTTTTCAACGATTAAATTCGAGTTCTAATGCTATATATTAAGTTAGTTTCAAGTAAGCTATTCACATGATAAAATAGGTACTTAGGCCTATATTTTGTTTGAGGGAGTGTTTACTAAAATGTGTGATTTTGTGTATACTGTGAAGTCCTCATTTTTTTCCATTGAAAAACATATTTAATTTATAGAGATGATCTTCAAAAAAATTTGATGGCGGGAATCGTTATACCGGGAACACGATCAACTTAACGTTTCACTTAGCATAAAGGTTCTCAACATGTTTTAAATGTAAGCCATCACGATTTGGTTACCTTAACATTCAATTATGCCGGAATCACAATCAACTTCCCTTTAACTTAACGTAACATTCAATTATGGTTCACATAACTTAAGAAAACATATGTGTGATCACAATTCACGTATCTTAATGTAACAACTTGAGCCAAACACCTGCATTCTAGAGTACCTATATATTTTGATCTGTGATTTGAATTATTTGTAAATTGATGATCTGTGAATGTTTACTCTTTTCTATCGATATAATAAATATCTCTAATTAAACTTTTTTGATAGTAAATCTAGCTTTCCTATTTTAGTTTAATTATTTTGTTTCAATGGCTGATCACTAGAACTTAAGGTAGAGCGTAAACCTTGGTCATAAAACCAACAAACATTTTAATAGCCCTGTAGACACCACTCCCATAGTGATTGGCTGGCTGGATCACGCGATACCCTTCATTTAACATTTATTTAACATGAAAGACCTCCCAGGACATCTATTAAGTTAAGTTAAGTTAACTACATCGTGATCGCTTCAATTTAAAAACACAAGAAGAACCTTTATGTTAAGTTAACCTTAAGTGAATGTTAAGTTGATCGTGATCTTAGCATTATAGTAAGAGTTGTCTTGGGAGATCTTTTCAAGTTACATGAACTATAAGGGAAGGGTATCATGTGATCTAATCAGTCAATCACATATACACTGCTATTTGGTACTTCATCTGTTATCGTTACATCACTTGTTTATAGGGTATGCAAGCTAGATTTTACTTTTAAATCATGAAAGACGTGTATATTATAACACTAAAATAGGAAAAGTAGTAAGTACAAAAAAAACTTAAATTTGATAAAATTAGTATGAATGAGAAATATTGTATTACACTGTAGCCTAACTAAATATATCAAAAGTAAACAATACATACAGTAGCATATAAGAATTAACAAATAATACAAATCACAGATCAATATCTATGCTATTGAATGCTGATGTTTAGCTCAAGCTGTTATGTTTACTTACTGTGAATCGTTATAGCCCACTGGTTTCTTTACGATAATGCCAGGATCACAATCAACTTAACGTTCACTTAAAACTTAACGTAAAGGTTCTTCTCATGTTTTTAAATGAAAGCGATCACGATGCAGTTAACTTAGCGTTCACTTGCAGTCAGATTAACGTAATAGATGTCCTGGGAGGTCTTTCACGTTAAGTGAACGTTACATGAAGGGCATTGCGTGATCTAGCCAACCAATCATCAAGCTAGTGATGTCTACAGGGCTATTTAGTAATTCATTTGTTGCTTTTATGACCAAAGTTTACTTTATAGCTTAAGTCTTAGTGGTCAGACATTGAAACAAAATAATTAAACTAAAATAGGAAAGCTAGGTTTATTAAAAGTTTAAGAATACATATCTATTATATTTATTGAAAACTGGAAACATGCAGAGATCATCACTTTACAAATAGTACAAATCACTGATCAAAACACATAAGTACTCTAGAATGCAGATGTCTGGCTCAAGTTGTTACTTTAAGTTATGTAAATCATGATCATACATCTGTTTTCTTATGTCAAGTGAACCTTAATGGCTCGTCTACAACCAAACGCATCTGCTTGTCAGACTCGCAACTACACAATAATGTAATTTTGATTGTATACAATAGCTTACGCAAACACAATTGTATGTCAGAACTGTTGGACCCGTTTGTAGGGAGGAGATGAACATTATCCATCTCTTGCTTTCATGTAGTTGTATTGGCTTGCATTCAGCCAATAAAAGAAAAATATGGATGGACTACTAAAATCAAATAATATGAAGTTATTTGGTTTATGACAACAGCTCTTGGAAATGTATATTACAGAATACAGGATGTTCAACTAAACTCATATATATTTAACCATTTAAATATTTTTTAAGTATTCATTTCTTATTTGAAAACATTAGTATGAATATTACTTTTATAGTCATCTTACGTGTTTGTTCCTATTGATTGAAATTATGTCTCTTATGACTTTTCATTGTAGACAGTCTATTTTGTATTTAAGAGGACAGCCTATTTTGTATTTAAGAGAAGCTTAATTACAAATGTATTTGTGATTGCATAATTGCGAGCCCGACAAGCGGGTATGTTGGTTGTAGACGGACCATAAGAAAACTTTAACTTAACATAATGTTCACTTTAAGCTAACTTAACTTAATAAAACAGATGTGTGATAACGATTCATGTAACTTAAAATAACAACTCGAGCCAAACTACTTCATTCTCGAGAATGATGTGATTTGTACTATTTGGACAGTAATGATCTGTGAATGTTTACAGATTTCAATCGATATAAAGAATATCTATTACCAAACTTTTTTGACAAATTTAGCTTTGCTAGGGCTAGTTTAGTTTAATTATTTTGTTTTAATGTCTGGACACTAGAACTTATGCTAAAGTGTAAACCTTGGTCATAATACCAACAAATGAATGAATAAATAGCTCTGTTGACTTCACTCGCATAATGATTGGTTGGCCAGATCATGTGATACCTTTAAAGTAAAAGACCTCCCAAGACATCTATTATGTTCAGTTAACTGCATTGTGATCACTTCACATTAAAAATACGAGGAGATCCTTTACATTAAGTTAAAGTTAAGTTGATCGTGATCCCGCCATTAAGGTTTGTGCTCAAGCAAGAAAAAAATAATCAAACCAATGACAGTAAACAACGCAATAAATTCAAACGAGGGCATGACATGTCCTCTAAACCCTGGGGCAAAGGTGTATGAAAGGGGTCCATTGACATCCTATATGACAATTCGGATTGACTTGCATCTTTCCATGTCATTGCCTATACAAATTCCAAAATTACAAGGCAATGATGCATAAATAATGAATTGGGATAAATAAAGCATGAATAGAATTTGGAGTGCCGCGGTGAACTTTAAATACATATTTAAAACAAAATTAAATCGCAAGGTATTTTATATGATTAATCTACCCATGTGTGGTTTACCTTAACAACTGTTATGTAACCACTTTTGTTGACATGACAAATATGCCACGGCATTACAGTAACAAACCAGAAAATAACTAATTATTTATTACAAAATCAATCTCATACCTCTAAAACTACTCAACATAACATATCATACAATTTTCTAAAAGAACGATGGCTTACCAAATAGAGTGGGATTTTCTTCAGGTACAAAATTAATCAGTGTAAAATCTCAACCAGCACAAAACAAACTAAGGAAATATTTATAACATTTCCAAAGATGGCAGAAATATCTAAACCCTGAGAATGCTTTCAGAAAATATTTGATCCTTTTCATTTAACATACAAGCAAACTATAACTGAAGGTATAAACTTTTAAAATAACCTTTCAGCATTTGATATGGTGAATAGTTCATATAAGTACCGCTTGAAATCTTAAAGAATATAATTATGTGTTTATATCAATGTATAACGCTAAATAGGTAAAGCACACATAAAAAAAAGTAGTTATAACTTAAACTTATAGGTTTTATAATCAATTTCTATCCTTTTTGTCTAATTTATCTACGGTAAATATTGTGTTCCTTTCTTCAATAGTACTGAAACAAATTATTACTCTAATAAAATAGGAACGCTTGTATTCGATTAAATCCCGATGCTACTTTCTTAATTTTTCTATGCGTACCATTCAGATCAACCCACATAATCTAGGCCTAGCTCAACACGAATCTCGTCCACGAGATAACCAGGGAGACATAGTTTGTTCGTACCTATACCGACATATTTAAATTTAGAATGAAATTAAACAGACGCCTATACAAAGTAAAGTTGTCTGAGTCTAATACATCAACTAAAAAAAAGTGCGTATCATAATTAAGAATGTAATTTACCCGTGCCAACTAATGTACAGGGCAAGATATAAATATATGTTCTAATGCTTCAGGAACGTGGCAAACCACACAATGGGAAAACGGTGCATTGTTCATAAAATAAAGTCGATCTTTTGTGTAGTCGTGCCCGAGCTAAAGCCGGATTATTGTATAAATAGACTTACGGGCACCCTTAACTCCCGAAAACCATGGTGTAACTAATTTTGTGACCCATACCTTGTGGTACCATTTTGCTTTATGCTGGCTTTATGCTTTATCTTCCACAATTCGCTCCATTTTACCTGGCTTCTGAGTTTTACCCTAAATATAAAATCGCCATATAGTAACGGGATTTAATGTACAAATGAAAGCAAGTTTACATTAGATGTCAAACTATCTATTCTCTCATTACCTATTGTACCCACGTGACTAGGGGCCAGTTTCATAGTCAAATTTAGTACGCCTCAAGTGCGGCGCTGCACTAAGTTCATGACGACACCTACCTAAACCAGAATGGAATGGGCCAGTTTCCTATGCGAGAACGGCCCATTCCATTCGAGTTTAGGTAGGTGTCGTCTTGTATTTAGTGTAGCGCCGCACTTGAGGCGTACTAAATTTGACTATGAAACTGGCCCCGGGAGTCTATTGGTACCCCAATTTATAGCCCCTAGCTTGTAGAGAGGTGCATTCGTCGAGTATTTGACTTATCACTGGGTGTGATAACGGGCCTGGTATGCCAATTATAGAGTCCAAAACTTTAAGGGAGTAGCATAATACCACTATGGGCTAAGAGCATAAATATAATATACATTTCAAAGCCTGTAAGATAGCAAATGATTCCGCTGTAAATATTGACGCGTCAGATTGTAGTCTATATATCTGACCATAATTAATACTACTGTCATAGAAGGCCACACTCACTAGGGCTGGCTCCCCTCTCCTTATGGCACCATCTGTAAATATAAGTCAATGTCTACTTCATCTTTCCTTCATATAGCTTACTGTATATAACTTCTGCTTGATCGGAAGTGTTACTCATTTTACCCCTGAACAAGGAATATATAATACCACTGGCACGTACCAAAGGGCATCATGCCCCCACCCCCCTCCAGTGATACACTGTGAAGGATACGGAAGAGAAAAAATATACTGACGCAGTTCCTTCGAACCCAAAAACCCATCTATCAAAGATGGGCATGTTTTGTTTAACCAATATTTTTTGTCTCAACATAATTTGTAAAGATCCTTAGTCTGCTCTGCAAATAAATCGAGGTTGAACAAACTTTAATAAAAAAAACTGTCCGCCAACAAACGGTGCTAAGAAATAAATGGAGTTCTCCTGCTTCAGTAAGAAGTGCATTGGTTGGTGATGTACGACAAGCACCCAAACACAGTCGTACCTCCACATATTGTATCTTATTCAGCTTCGCTAGTGTATATCATGATGCAGTGTGATATAAAAAGAATCCATACATTAATCGAGAACGTATAAGTCTACAGTACATTTGTACAATTGTATATGGGTGGGATACCCAAGAGGCACCCACCACTTATCGCATAGTATTTATAAACCTGTCACATATTCCAGATAATTCTAAACAATGAGGGAGGCAAGAGCTCATCATGTCTAGTGGCATGCCTAAAAATGTCACCGTCGGCTGTACCTGAATTCGACGTCCTTCATAAACTAGTCTAATTAAATTGTCTCACACTCTATGTGAGGTGAAGATGACCACCCAACATTTAGATACATTTAGAGTTAAAGAATGGGCTGCCAACCAATTTGAAAGCATAGGAAACACTGTTTGTAACTTACCCACCCCTTCCGACAAGTTAAAAAACCGAACGTATATTGCCACGTCATCCGCAAACTGTAAAGTTATTATACCAATTAGAAAATAGTTTTCAATATCGTTTGTATAAACTGCATATAACATAGGACTGAGGACTGATCTCTGCGGTAGGCACCTTTATTGAGTTCGAGGAGATTATCTAACTTATCCTATCTTTACAATTTACGATCTATTCTGAAATAAATAGCTTAACCAATAACACATTTTGCTATAACACCCCAGGTGTAAAAGTTTATCAAACAACACAGAATAATTGACATTATCGTACGCACTTTGTATATCTAGGAAAAAATCTGATACAAATGAGTTTTTTGATGGAGCAATTTAAATATCAGAAAACAATGTAGAGAGGCTATTAAGTGTGAAACGTCCCTTTCTAAACCCAAATTACATAGGATTAAGGACTTCATTCTTTTCCAGAAATCGTTCCAAACGGGCTTTAACTAAGTGTTCCATGATTTTGCCAAAATAGAATTAGAGTGCAATAGGCCGATAAGAAATTGTTAGCTCCATACTTTTACCCGGTTTTACAATAAGAATCAGAAAATAAATTTTCTATGCATGTTGTACTACCCCCTACTCCCACAGAATCCTAAATATCTCTAGCTGAAATTGTCGAGAAACAGACGACAATTTTGTCGACATACCAAAGAACACATTTTCTGGGCCAGCCGCCATGTGTCCCATTCTATTCAACACTGCCAGCAAAATGTTTATTGATCTCAGGAAAACCCAAATTGGAGAATTCCAACGGGGAGCACAAAACTGAATCCGGTATCACACTAGAAGCAAACGACTCTGCCCATGCCTCTAAGTCAACCGTAGGGATCCCAAAGTTTGGAACAATTCCCTTGAACCGTTTTATTCTGAGCCAAACCTGTGTCTAAAATACATCGGGGGAAGAAGACTCGCAATATGAATGCAAAGAATCATGTTTCGCATGTAGAAAAGTTCACCACGTAGTACCTGATGTACGATAGTACCTTTTATAGTTTATCAGGTTAAAATTTTGTTTTAAAGCAAAACTTCCTTTAAGCGATCGCTTTAGAACATGATTCTGTCCACCACGGGCAACGTTTGTACCTGCTGTACGATAGTACCTTTTATAGTTTATCAGGTTAAAATTTTGTTTTAAAGTAAAACTTCCTTTAAGCGATCGCTTTAGAACATGATTCTGTCCCCCACGGGCAACGTTTAACTCTCCTATGAGCCCCATTATGTGAGATTGGTACTTTCGCATCAGCTTAGCTCTGTAGAACGTTAACAACGTTGTCATACTGTACTAAGGCTAAGGCCACACGAGCGGCAAATATCGCACGACAGACATACGTCACATGCGGCTTCAAGGTCATGTCGCGTTGGAATGCGCCGGGGTCACAGAGAAGGAAAGAACAGAGCCACAGCCCCTAGGTTAAAAAATTTGCACTCCTTTTCGAGGCTTTACTCCTTCAACGATGGGATCGCTTGGTGCGATCCCCAGTGACTACAGCGCAATCAAGTGAGCATTTTTTAAACGACTCACTTTAAACTCAAATATACTAGAAGGCAGATACAAAATATTAGCTCCTGTCTGCTGGTGGTCACCGAGAAATCTTCAGGTAGCGCCCTCCTCCGTCTCTAACACCCCACCCCCTCGTCATAAGTACCCTAATACTGCCACACAAATAAGTTTACTCTGACTGCACATTACAAAGAAAACTTGAAACATAATGAACCTTTTTTTTAAACTAAGGGACTGGCTGTCAACTTCAACTATTTATTAAGGATCACTGAGAAGAATTGCAGACGTTTAGAAATACCAATTTATTTAAGAAGTGATTATATATTTTTGAATATTGTTTTAATAAAAATGAGGGTAAAAGTTCTGACCAGTTAAATAGTTTAAATTTTAATTATAAAGTGTGTTTTAAATGTGTGATATCTTATATAGAAATGTAAAAAACAACCCCACAAATTGTGACCCTATCAAAACATGATTATTTGATAGAGTAAGGCTAGATACCATACCGTGTGGCCACCAATGCAGGTCTATAACAACTATTTGATGCTATGTATTTAAAATCGTTAATGTATACTTGAAATAATTTAAAAACTGGTAATTTTCCTGTGTAAATTAAAATTCCCACAATTAAGTAATTAAAGATAAAACAAAAATATTGGGCTGGTTTTATATATTTTTAAGGGTATCTGTTATTTAATATTACGTAGTAAACACTAACGTTAAATTTTTGTATTTTGTGTGAGTACATGGATGCAGGCGGGATAGTAAGATAAATATATTGCAAACAAACGGGCCGGTCATCTATGTCTCGGTGTTTGTTTGTGAATATTGTCTTATCATTCGACCTTGAAAGGAAGTTCTCTCTGATAATAAAAGTTAAATCAGTTCGAAATTTTAATTAATCATATATGGCCCATACGTATAGATAAAATTATGTAGAGTTTATTGAAGCAATTATTCAACATATTATATAAGAGTACCCTACACTTTACTTATTTTAAAAGTTAGCAAGCTTTCTTTTATGAATTACTAGAAATCCTGCACGGCGTTGTCCGTAACCCCTTGTGGCATTAGAATTATATAAACATCTCCCCCCCTCCCCCACCCATGGTACCCGTATTTCTGAAACGTAATTCTAAAACAGAAAATATTTTCTTCAAAAATTTGTTTAAAATATCATAATTAAAAAGATAATTGAAAATCTAAAGATCCTGCTTCAAGGTGCAATCGGACCACCTTCCGTCTACCTATGTCAAAAATTTCAGATCTCTGTGTGCCGTAGATTTGGCTGGGCATCGCACACAAACAAACACACAGACAAACACTTCATTGTATTATTATAAACTATGATGTAACATTGTGGCTTATAAAATACGGCTGTAGGCTATTCTAGTCTAGGCTATTGATGTCACCTTTAAGGGTAAACCGATTGTTGGCTAAATAGATCTTATTCTTATACATGAGATACAAAATAAATAAGTATCTCAAAATGATTTACTATTTAACATATTTTGTTATAAAATGAGTAGTTTTTAAATAAGAGATAACGAGTATGAAACCATACACATACAATTTGAACTAGTTTATCATCACAAATTAAGATTATATAGTTATTGGTTTTACCGTTCGATCTTTTAATATGTGTAGCTGGCTATCTTGCATACAAGATATAACGGATATCTCACTGTAAACTCTGCATGAAAACATTAACATGCCAAAATTGAGTCATGGAATGATTATCCAATTTTTCATAGAGCATAACTCAATAAAGTGCATGATGACTTAGGGAATCTCAAATCCCCTACAGAGATGTTCACACACATATTATAGAAAAATTTATTGAGCAATTTCCTTATGTGCAACACAAAGAAGGTATTGCACATATAATGTTAGGAAAGGCATTGAAGAAAATAAGGATACTATAGCCTCATTGGGTTAAACAATGCTAAACTCCCAAACTATTTTGCACAAAGCCACCTCCTTAAAGTTAGAATCCACAATCACTTGATGTGGACTGCAAAGGAGAATATTTAATGTTTGAATATAGACTCTTATCTCAAAATTAATATTTGTAGCGTGTTCCATTTTGAAACGTTGAAATAATGTAAGGATTTATAAGTAATAATATTGAATGATTGTGATTGTTTTACAAACAAAACCAGCTGTGTGGTTTAAGCTTTAGGTTAACAATTTTGGTTTTTAAATAGTAGGTATGTTGCAATAAACACTTTAGTTGTTGAAGTGTGTAAACTCTTAAAGATGCATCGGTTTCTAACTAAACACTCTTCATAAAACTATAGAACTATAGTTGATAGGTTAAAAATAAATGCAATATTAAAATAATGGGACATTATGACTATAAATACAAAAACTTACATAAGTGGCCAATTTAATATTTACTATTTTTTGCATCTTAAATTCTGATTATTTTACTCCATAGTGCCATTAAGCCTTTAGTTGAAAGTAGTTTTAAGAATGTCTAGAAATGTGTTTGCACCATTGAAGTGTATAGTTTGTTGCTCATATTTACGTAAATAGACACTTTTTACTTTCTCTCGACACCTTGAAAAGAAAAGTACTTTGCTCGTAAGAAAGATCCAGATGTTGATAATTGTCACCCCCCACCCGCGAAACAGAAAAGGTATTGGTTTGCGATGCCGTCTGCCTGTGTGTCTACATCCAGAACAAAAGCCGACATCATCTTACTGATCAGGCTAAAACTTAGTATATATGGTTTTATAAGGTTTCCTCGAGGAGTGTTGGGAGTTAGATATCTTACCCTAAAATTGATGGTAATTTACTAAAGGTAAAAAAGAGAGAAAACAAGCTACATCGAAATCCACTGTAACGATTTTTATTACATTTCTTATCTGAGCAATGTTTATCATTATAAACAAGTGGCCGTTCTAATCATCCCATGAACATAATTTTAAGGGTAACTGACTGTGTCGAGTTCTCGTCCCTTAATTTTGGGACCGCGCGTTGCCCGTTCCCCCTCCCCCTTCTTGCCGTGCGCGGTTGGCTGCGCGCGGCCTCTTCGCGCCTGGCGCGTCGGGTTGCGTAGCTCGTCCACTCACTCTAGTTTCGGAATCACGTCCACGCGGGTCAGCTATTCACGAGCCGTTGGCTCTTGGCTTTGGGCTTGTTGAGAGCAAGTCGGGGCCATTGCGATGTTATCACGTGCGGGAATGGAGATGGGGTTTCTTTTTATATACAGTTGTGAAACCGAACTAACCAATGAGTAGAATTAGAGTCCTGAATAAATACTTGTGTGACAACATCCTGAGTGATTTCTTCATACAACCCCTTCATAACGACTTGTTGTGCCGCGCCTTCAAGTCTGGTCCACGAACCCCTACTATCGACACCGGTGAAAACGGGGGCTGACACATTGTCGCCCACAGCGTTGGAAGGGTCCACGAGAGGTGTGGGCACATTACATAAGCAGATATTGCCCATTTTAATTATATCTTTACAAGTATTTGAGACACGAAATAACTCAATAGTGTAAGGTTGTAACAAAATTAAAATTAAAAAAAACCTTTACTTGAAATATATTTTTATAAAACCAATAGGGGGCTGTTCATACATTACTTAAGGATTTGTTCATTATTTTGACCCCTCTTACTCACCAAATCTGCCTACCTAAGGAATTGTAAGATGTCTCGTTCCCTCCTCCCCCCTGACTGATCTTACTTATTTTCTTACAATTTGGTAAATTATATTATTTTAGGCAAAAGGATTCGTGATGTGAAATTATAAAATATTTTTCACAGTAAAATTAGGTTTAATACAATAAAAATAAATGACATTTTATCGCTATGTATAGCTGTGTACGTCTATAGGCTTCACTTCAGCGCTATCTGTCGTCGATAGGTTCAACCTTTTTGACTGCGCGTCTGTAAAAGTGTTTTTTTTTTAGATTTTGTCTAATCATAAACATTTATAAAATCCTTAGTTAAGATGGAATCTGCCCACCTCCGCGAAAACGTAAGAAATTACTGATCACTCCCACCCAAAAAATCCTTACGTAATT
>CABFOW010004729.1:41393-51848 GCA_902141385.1 Timema californicum | reverse complement strand
AGTAGTAGTAGTAGTAATGTACAAGTAGCTACTGAATTATATAACTTCATAAAAATCCCATTTTTGACATCGTTAAGTGTGCCCCTTTATGAATGTGCAGGACTCAGATTACCCCACAAAATTATCTACAAGCTTCGTCATACCACTATTGGAATTTGTGATAGGTTAGTCACGTGTTTATATTGTTTCGTTGACACGGGGCAGTCTCCCAAGTGGTTGTGTTCGTGGTCCGGAAGGTTGTTATATAGAGTGTCTGCAATCGCTATCAATTATGCATGGAGTGGAACCACGACCAGCAATATAGGAATTCATCGCAGGACGGTGCTATTACCATTCGGATTGCAGCGGCTGCCTTTATAACTTTTCCTCTCAAATTTCCGAGAAGTTCATCAAAAGAAGTCAATTACACCCGAAAATACTTAAACATAACGCAGCATAATTTAACAGGAGCTTCTCATAACTTTCTTTGTGTACCTTGTTTAGGCTGATAATGATTTTTATGAGATTGAAATTGCCGGTGGTTGTCTGTTAATTCGACAGAGCGATAGTTTCCAGGAGTGAAACTGCTCCAATAGATCATTGCAGGCATCCCGGGAGATGACTTGATCTTGACGCAGACTGTACACATTAACAATTCCATATGCGTCCGCCTAGCATGTAAGTAGCAAACAATACAAGTCTTGTAATCTGGTTTGCCGAGCTCAACTAGGGACAAGGAGGAACAAACAAGAATACATGACTGCAGGGAATAGAAGAGAATACAGCACTTGGTGCAACGCAACTGACAGTTTCTAGTGGTTCCAGGACAGTGTAAGAGCGAGCATATGTGAGATCTATGTATGGGAATATACATCTGTAAAGTGGACTTTGATCTGGTCTAGTAGCACGGAAATAGGAACCGTGAGGCCGAGATGTCGGTAATATGTTGTGAAGCAATACTGATGATACTAACAAACACAGTTTATTAAAATACTTAGAAATATGTATGTATAGTCATTGTATACTACGTCACAGCAGTCAAGTGCGGCAATATTAAGCTCTGGACAAGGATAATTCGCACATTTTCTGAGAGAGTAGATCTAAGAGCTTTACTACATAACGGATTATTGTTCCTACCTAATTGAACTGTGTCTATTAATTAAAGCCGAGCCTACCTATAGATGCATGGTTCTAAAGAAACAACATTCTTTTTTTTTTAATAATTAATAATTCAATATTGTTCTATCTATTTATTTGAATAACATATCTGGGCATTTCTCATAATTTGTATAATAACTTATTTTAAAACCACTTAAGAAATAGTTGAAAACAGGATAAATCATGAGTTTAAAAAAGCTCATCATTTTCAGAATAATTCTTCTTGTTTTTAGATGTATTATTAGATGAATGTTTAGGTTCAATAATTTTGATGATATTGAATGCTAACGACTTGCTGTACACTATTTTAAATAAATAAGTTGCTAGCTAACTAATATCTCCGCAAAGAGCTTAGCGAGCATTCCCAACAGTAACACGTGTTTACTAGAGGCTACAACTGAAACAAATATAGAGTAAGCCTGTAAGTTACATTCGTCAGCCCTTGCTCCCACTTTCTAGCCAAGAATATGATCATGAAGAAATGTACTCCATTTGCTGGAAACCAATGATATCACGCGATAGGGACTGGGTAAACAAAATGCACACACATTGGTGTGCTTTAGGCTTTGTACAGTGAATAGAACGCTGGACGATGATTACCTAACATTTGAAAATGTGGTACACACAAGGCTTGATGCTCGGGGATAGCATTTCAACTATCGCTGATGGAAGCCTTAGAAGACGATAAACACTACATAGTGATATGTTCGTGTTAATGACTTCTATGACCGTCCCACTTGTCTGCAAACCTTTTAGATTACTATCCTACTTGCAGTCATATAACACCTAGAACAATAATTTCCTATTGGGTAGAGGGAGCCAGCGAGTCACAATATTTTGATAAATACTACGGAGGTGATCTTTGAAAGAAAAAATAAGTTTTAATGTTGCAATTCATTGACATTATTTCTGAAAAGCGCGTGACTCTCCGTGGATGAAGTCTTAAAAGGATATTTTACATCCAGTTTATTGAAGAAAAAATACTTTCATCCGTGACTTTTTAAATATATGAGAGGGTCCAAAACAGTATAATTATATAGTAAAACACGGTGCTTAAAAATACTTCATTAGAATTTGAATCCTTAAAACAGAGTGTAGTTCAACACTAGATCGTGTTTTTGACTCTTTGAGGCTTCCCATGGGTGTCTAATATGTTCAGAGAGGGTGTAGGATACAGTGGGGGTCCAGGGGTAAAGACACCCCCTTGAGAGAGGGACTAGTTCTTATGAGGCGGTTGCGAAATTAGGAGCAAAATGTTTGCAGGAACTGGGAATGTTTAATTTTCTCAACCAAGTAGTTGGACATTTTATCTCCAGGTGGAAAAAGAGCAGGTAGGCTCGTTTTAAGTCTACAATATCCGATGAAATTATTAAAGGATCTAAATTATATAAATCAACCTGGTATGTAATCTTTCTCGTAGAAAGCTATAAAATGGCCATGCTATAAACTTTAGCGAGAAATAATCCCAATAAACACACATTACAGTCGTCAGATTGTATTCACACACGAGATTGCATGTCCTTAGAAAAGAAGGACATCCCTTCATCAACTGGCCTAAAGGAACTAACGTGTGTCCGTGCGTGTCTCATTAGGAACTCTTCTTCATTTGCACACTGGGTTAGTTAGTGTCAGTTTAACACACACAGCAGAGTTTCTAAACAAAACACAGGTTGCCACAGTTCATTGCAGGACAGTAATACTTGAGATAAACCACATCCATCATGTATGTCCGGTCTTTTTCAAAACTTTACTATGCTTACAACTATTTCATGAACAACATTTTTAATAAAAACTCTTAAAAAGTACAAATACCTTAAAATTCATCTCCTGGCTGTTCCCGGCCACCTTTAGACCACCTTTGTGATCGTATAAAAAAGTCAAAATAAAGCTTTTTGATAAAGGTCGACGTTTCGACCCCCTGAAACCAAAAAGTGGTTTTCATGATGCCGTATTTCTGTCCGTACTCCGGGCTAGAGCCAAAACTATTTTACCGATTGGGTTCAAAATTGGTTTTTCATAAGGTCCTCCCGAGGGGTTTTTGGAATTAATATCTAAACCTAAATTTAAGGGTAGTTTACTGAAGGGTAAACGAAGAAAAAAATCGATTTTCTCGAAATTCGCTCGAACGATTTTGATTTAATTTAATATCTTAGCACTGTGTATCCTAATAAACAAACATTATGGCAATTTTCTCACGAAAATTACTTTGAGGGTACTTTTACATGAGAGAAATTTTCCAATTTTTATAATTTATCCGCTACTATTTGAGGTGCAAAATATCTTTTTGTTGTAAAATCGTAGTACTATTATAGATACAAAATTATTTAAAATATATCTTTATAAAACCAATAATTTATGAGCTATGCGCGCGCGCGCACACACACACACACACACACACACACACACACACACACACACACACATATATATATATATTTTTTTTTAATTTAGGCTTTGAAAATGAATTTGATTCTTATGCTCTTTGACGGACTAAGATGTTTCTCAGTTTCTCTGTAAGAGTTTCTAGTTCCTTGTGCCAGAGAGTAAGCAACAGTGTGTATGATCTTTGGTGCAGTGTGTTTACAACGATGTACATAATACAGTGAGATACACCTATCATTTCGTTTCACAATCTTATGAGCTTTTAGTAAACGTCTATTTGAAGATAAAAGCGGCAGAAAGTCCGTGCGGTGCGCCCGCCGTGACATTTATTAAAAATATATGCAACATTAATGTTTTTAAACGGATTTATGATTGTAGTGTCTTTTGGTTTGAGCATCATTCCACCGGTCCTTAACGGGGGGGTAGTATTGGTAGAGTTGTTGAATATTCTGAAATGTCTGCATTGTGTCTTCCACAAGAATATTTCTACTCCTCATTAATCTGGTCCACTTATTGAAGCCTCCATTTAAGATACGATGATCAAATATCGATCATAACAATGGCCATATTTGACGCGATTTTGTACTCGCCATGTGCTCATTAGACTTACTTAACCTAAAAGTTATCATTCCCCGGACAATAAATGCATTAAAAAACCACATTAATTGATATTTGTAAAATTATGACTTGCAATTGTTACCTAATATTAATAGTACACACTCTCTAACTTATATATGACATAAAAAAAATACAAAATGTTTTAATTTCTTAAAATTATATGTATAAAATTTTCCCTTCAGTAGAGAATGACCCTGTGGGTCAGCCTAGCAAGGACAAGGAGCTAATTCTAATTCAAGAAATAATAAGCGGTTCCAGCCTAAAAAACTGAGATTAACGGCCGCAGAGTTAGTTGTGCTGACAATATCTTCAGAGGTTGGCACTATCTTCACCAACACACGGCAGTTCCTCGGTCGATATGGCCCATCTACGAGCTGAGGCCATGAAGTTTCTGATATCTATCAAAAGTGACAGCTGCAGGTCACGCGACGTGACGTATGAATACATAAAAGTAGCACTAGTAACTATTATCAGAGCACTCCAATGTGATGCAACCGTCAGCAGTTTGTAGTGTGATTACCTACTGCTTGGCTCAGTTGTGTGAGTGTGTGTCATGCGCACGTATAAGTTACACGTGTTAGCACGTACACACTCTTAAACACATTACACACATACACGTGCATATTCATGTACATACATTTCAATTCGATGTTGAGAATAACGTGTTTCTACAGATTCATATGTTTTAAGGTAAATTTCAAGAGTTTTTTTTTTCGAAACAAATGTGATCATTGACTCCCAAAGAAAGGTGGGATGTGCTCCTTAATTAACATAATTATTGTCTTGTGTTAGTTGCGCGTTCATTTCGGTGAGGACGCCCAGCTGATACTTTGTTAGGGCCGATCTTACGACTACCGGATAAATATTGCTATTGGGAGGTTAAAGTTAGCTACCAGATAAAGGTTATCAGCCACTTTAATATTTTACGCGTATTATGAACTGAATTTATCTGCTGGGTGGTTATATTTCGAATAAATATATTTTTATGCATAAACCGCAAGGTTGGTACTGTTTTTACTGGTGCGCGCATGCGTATAAGCACTGCTGCTACCGCTACAACCTGGCTAGTGACTACAANGCATGCGTATAAGCACTGCTGCTACCGCTACAACCTGGCTAGTGACTACAATGCTCAACATTTGTTAAATAATGGCGGCTAAACGAGTGCCAATAAGTAAATGGCGTCACGTGGGCGCAGAAGCTAACATGTCTTGCAAGTACTAATTTCGGTGTCTGCCAAAAAGTGGTCAATAGTTGGGTACAACGTTTACAAAAATTCATTTATTGTGCTCACATTTTGATAATTTGTTCTTATATAAATATAACTCTACAAATAGCTTGTCAGTATTTATAAAAGTGTGAATTAAATGTTCTAGCTTTACATAGTTAGAGCCTGGGCCTGTGATTACTAAACACGTGACCCAAGATATTAACCTAAAACAGACTGATAGGCCAAACCTCATGAAAAACAACGCGTCACTATGACAACAACGGTTTTAACTCTCAGATAAGAGTTATCTGGTACTTGAACCTCCCGATAAATACATTTTATCTGGCAGTGATAAGATGCACGTTTAACTTATGTATCCAGGAGTGATAAGACCGGCTCATGGTTTTTTGGTTCTGTATCGTTATATTTTTGCATCAATGGAGCGGACCACACTGACCACACGGTTTATAGAAACACAATAAGGTGCGAGGCTGGTGCTTACCAGAACCGAACACTGGACTTTGATTCGTGTCTTAGTCACGTGTCACATACCTAGAGACGTATAGTTTAAACAAACATTTTTACTAAAAAAAATTATCGGTGTTCTAATTACCAGTAATATTAATGCAAATAGTTATTCTAATAGATAATAGGTGTCGTTCCATTACTCATTTACAAGCTAGTGTAGTTTAGCGACAGTTGGTTATCCTGCTTTAGGAAGGTGAAGGTAGGAGAGCTAATCGCTGACCTCTGACCTTCGGGAGTCGATGGAAAATATGTCCGACCTTGGAAACAAACACTATGTGCTTTGAGAAAGGAAGGGCCTATGTCTGATAGTGAACCAAACCTGTTAAAAATACTACTTCAAGTAACTAAAGATAGTAGGCCTACTTGTATATGATTAACTCCTCTGTATACAAAGTTATAATACATCGTCTGTTATTGATCCGAGCCAGGCCTCACATCCACAAATCTGCACTTATAAAGATTATTTTAACTATGACACGTGAACAAAAAGGATTGCTAGCAAAGCTATACATGTCTCGTGTCTAAAATTATTAATACTATTATTTTATAAAAATATTGTTAATCTGTTATACTAAATCTCTCCAATGAGGGGTGGTACGACACATGGAATTCATCCTTGTAGTTTTCCCATTCCCTCTAATGTGGGTGCACTTGTTCCAACACATCTTCCTCATCCCAATTTCTTTGACTAAGCCGGTTACTAACAATATCTAAGACCCGCATCGGTTGTCGCAAGGCCTAAAGCGTCACTTGCGTGATAGACTGGATTGCCAGAGACGGGGCTCAAATACAGGTCCGGTGTGCTGATGGTGGTTTTTCCTAGATAGTTCCCCACTCTCCCTCCATAAAAATGTATCTACATTTCCTCTAAAACTCTACCTCCGTATCTAAGCTAGGTGTTATGCATGCCACAGAGGAGAAGGCGACTGATGGACACATTAAAGGCCTCATGAGCAGTCGCCCATTCCTCAAACAAAAATAAACTCTTGGAGCAAAGGAAAATGGGGAATAGTAAATATTGTGACTGCGACTCGGATAAATAGCAGGATGTTCTATCCACCATCTGAAATAACAGACACAATCCCACGTGTCCAGATCTGTCAGCGAGTGGGTCGATATTCGGACTAACCTTCCTTATTGCCTCCAATGGGTTGTTTTTCCAGACATCGAGAGACACTAGCCCTCTCCCTTCCTCTTGGGAACAATCCAGTTTTAATATTAAGGACAAACAGACTCGATAAGATGTCCGTCCGCCAGGGACACCCACGAACTCATTTTGCTTTCTCCGGTTTTATTAATCTGATCACAAACCATATTCGCATACTTCTCCCTAAAATATGATTTTTGGAAGAATTAATTGCATACAAAATAACAGATCGCTTAACTGCATGAACCCAACATATTTATTATTTCAAAATTTAGAATACCGAGGGAGCAACGTTTCAAAATGTCATATTCATATCTAATATTTGAAACCTTTTATTTGCAATAATTTTGTAAGGTTATATTTTTTAAAGTTTGCGTTTCATAATTTGTTGGGGCCCCAGCGTGAGCTTTTGGAGGTTTGCTTGTTGTAGACCCAGCGTGAGCTTTTGGAGGTTTGCTTGTTGTAGACCCAGCGCGAGCTTTTGGAGGTTTGCTTGTTGTAGACCCAGCGCGAGCTTTTGGAGGTTTGCTTGTTGTAGACCCAGCGCGAGCTTTTGGAGGTTTGCTTGTTGTAGACCCAGCGCGAGCTTTTGGAGGTTTGTTTGTTTGTAGACCCAGCGCGAGCTTTTGGAGGTTTGCTTGTTGTAGACCCAGCGCGAGCTTTTGGAGGTTTGCTTGTTGTAGACCCAGAGCGAGCTTTTGGAGGTTTGTTTGTTGTAGACCCAGCGCGAGCTTTTGGAGGTTTGATGGTTCATCCGCGGGCCGTACACAACCATGGAACGGACCACAGCTTTAGATGCAAGCTGGTGTTATTGAATTAAGAGGTAGCAGATCCGGTCTATAAAACTGACATTGACGGTTGGACGGTTTGTTGTGCTTGCCTATAACATCCTATATCGAGCGGAAATTATATGTATATAAATTCCTGGCTTACAATCCAGCATTTAAAGTTAGAAAAATATAAAAAGCACAGCTCGAAATAGTTCTAAGCGTTGTTTGGGGCCGTATGGACGTGACGTCACACATACATTCCTGTTCATCTAAATGTTATCTACAAGGATTGATTGATTTATATTATCTTTACATTATTAATTAACTAAACGGGCTAAGAATGTAAATACTACAATTGTAATAAATCTCCCCCCCCCCCNCTCCCCCCCCCCCACCCGCTTCCGTGATGACAAGAGTTCCCAGTTTTCAAATATTGGCTTCCTTTAAAATCAGTGTGTAGTCGTACCAACAAGGAGCTGTAAAAGATAAATATCCTACCTAAACTAATGAATTCCCTCGTACAAGTACACCAACCCTGGCCGAGATCGCAATCAACCGAACACTCGGCTGGCAACGCTTCGCTTCTCATGGCGGACATTTTGGATCCATGCAAGTCCTTTTAGTGCAACACGGGAGGGAATCTCGTAAAATGTCTTTACCGCTCTCCGTTTATAGTAGGCGAGGAAAGAGAGCAAGCAGTGCGCTTTTTAAGACGTGAAGTTCCAGTATGAAGCTCGCAGTTCGGTCTTCTTCGAGAGGGCAAGGGGAATTTCGATACGCAAGGTTGCACAAACTCAAGGCATTACGGAAATGGTATCTACAGTAGCCCCATCACTTCTTTGGTGTTGACTGACAGCTTTGAAAAGCTACCAGACCAAATTATGTGTCCCTACGCCAAACCATATGATCTGCAAAAACATGTGCTTAGCAGCTGTCACTTTTGACAGTCAAAATCTAGGTATATACCTAAATGTCGACTGTCAGCTGTGAGTTGTTAGTCAGCACCAAAGAAGCCGTGGGGCTAGTGTAGAAAGTGTAACAAAATCATGTTATTTACCACAGTGTGTTACAATGTACTCGTGAGTGGTATACGTGTGTACTAATTCGTGCTTCCCGAGTTGTCAAGTACAACAGTTCTATCAGATAGGGTATAAAATTAAACTATCCCACTTGAATTCCATTTCATGTTTTACAAACTGTGCCTACATTAGAGTTCAATTTTTATAGAAACCATAGCTAGAAAAGTTAAACATCTACTTGTACGTGTTCATTCACACGTCAGGTCACGTGATCTGCAGCTTTAATTGATTATTAATATCATCAATGCCTGTGTAAAATAACACTGAAATGTAATAAATGTCAGTCTCAAAATAGTTTGTTTACTAAAAAGGCTTTTCCAAGGCAAATCGCACATAGCTGTGATAGCCCTGTAAAAAACAAGAATCCTCACGTTTCCTTTTCAAAAACTCATATAATTTCCGGGCATGAAATATAAATTAAAGTGCTAAGGAATTGATCCCCAGTCTTGGGCCCGAACTAAACGGCGTGTCCACCCCTGCATGCGAGGGTGTGGGATACTAAAGTTCCCTCGCTATGACAAATGAGAAGAGAGCAGTTTAGAGGAAATGGGACGCGATGCTCCCCCCCCCTCCCCCCCCATTAGAGAACAAGAGAGCGATTGTCCTTTGACGAAGAAAGGTGCTATAGACTAGATTGTACTTGGTCACCGCCTGGCAATACTACACAATCAGATAAATAAAAACCCAAATTTATAGCAAATCAAATATAAAAATTGAAAATTTAACTACCTGTAGTAAAATCTTTTGATTGTTTGCTTTCTTAAAATCAGTTCAGCACAAGGCTAACAGCTTAAATGTACGACAGTACAGCTGAAACTACCAGACACCCATCTATAGGGCTCGTAACAAAATGAACTTATTTACAAGAAAACTTGATTTATTTAGGCAGAACATAGGATCGAACCACCGTATTTTAAATTTATAGTCGACCTATTAAAATCAGAGCTATTTTTGTTTTATGGCAGTTTTTTTTTTTTAAATTGCACGGCAAAATTACGCAAAAATATTCTTGGCCTAGATTTTTTTTATTCAAATTTTTCTTGAATCAACACAAATCTATATACCAGTTTTTATAGAAAGGGCTTTTTAGTTAATACCAGTATTGATAATAATGGCCGCAAATCCCATGATTCGACGTATGAATACGTGAAAGTGGATCTAGTTACTTTTCTATCTTTCTACGAAAATTTGACTATATCTTAGTTACATGCAACAGTAGATTCACAGCTCGGAGGACAGATTCATGCCCAACAAACACATTTCCAGGAACGACTTGACGGGTTTCCGACCATTTACCTTAACGTGGGTTAGTGGTTAGGGGTCCGACCCACGTTAGTTTTAGCGATATCGTCCGTCTGTCTGTACCCCAGTCTAGAGCTGAAACTATTTTACAGATTGGGCTAAAACTTTGTATTTTGGGTTTTCTAGAGTTACCCTGAGGAGTTTTTGAGATTAGATAACCAACTCTACTAAAATTAACGGTAGTTTTGTAATGATATTGGTTTGGATTAATCTAAATTATGTAAAAAGTCATGGATAAAGGTAATTTTTCTTTAAAGTAATATATGTAGAGTATCCTTTTAA
>CABFOW010004729.1:24562-40292 GCA_902141385.1 Timema californicum | reverse complement strand
TAATAGATTTTTATCAAAATCCGCTCTAACTATTTTGATTACATTTTGTATTCAGGCGCTGTGTAACATAACAAACGAAATGGAAACCCTCATATGACCGAGGATACTTAATATATTCGGAAATATCAAATTATTTTCTCAGTGTTTCTGTAACAGTATTATGTTATTTAATCTATGCTCTCTGGTGGAGTGTTCCAGCAACATTTTATATTACTTCATTTCACAAATCTTACGAGTTTTTAGTAAATGTCCCTCTGTACCATTTATTTTAAATGGTGATGCTCTAATATTAGTGTATTGAGCAAGATAGACGCAGTGACAAGCAGGTTACAGGAAAGTGACACACTACAATAATACAAATATGTTTAATCCCTGCTTTATAAAGTGAATCAGTTTGTTGTTTTTATGGGAGAATCTTTTTTTAAGGTAACATCTCACTTATCGAAACTTACTGCATTACCTTTACCTTTCAAAGTTCGAGGTTAAAGAAAGTCCTGCGGTATAAGAGTATGTCCTATATACACATAGAATATTCGTCTCTCTCTCTCCGTTACTAAGTTCTGCTTGCTTTTCTCACTTATTTTTATCTTATTTTGCCCATAAATATACAATTATGTGGTCAAATATTTTGTTATTATTTGTGTACGCATTTTATACTAGTTTTTAATTTCATGTTGATAGCACGTAAGTAGAAAATGAACATGCTTTATTATAAAGGGGTAAGTTTAAAATAAAGACAGTATTGTTATTAATACACGAAGAACGTGGCAGTTATCGGAACTAAAGCCGGCTGGGCAGTAGTAGTTCGTGTGACAATCCCCCAAACGCGAGGTTTATATTTAGAGCTGCCCCCGCGTGCCATTGTGTCGCGCGTGTAGGGCGCAATGACGTACTCTGGGGGCTAATAAGGTGAATTAGTTGGTGGGCAAGGGTCGTTCTGACGTCACTTCCTTGAGGAAGTTAAATCACGCGCAGACACTTTCGGTCACACCGATAAAATAACAACAGCAGCAATTACCCTCCCCTTCCCCCAAATGACAGTATGTCCGACACACTACTCTACAGACGACTGAATTATGAACCAATGCATAGCGGGGCTCTGGGACCCTCCTGGGTCAGGACTAACTTAGTACGTCTCAAGTGCGGCGCTATACTAAATACAAGACGAGAATGGAATGGGCCAGTCCATCAGAGTTTAGGTAGATGTCCTGTTAGTATAGCATCGTACCAAGTCTGACTATGAAACTGGCCAGTCTATCAGAGTTTAGGGTCCTGTAAAGCATCGCACCAAGTCTGACTATGAAACTGGCCCTTAGTCTCCAAGTCCCTGCTGGGAGGAAGGATTGAACTAGGTTATTTGTCGTAGGACCTCGCAAGTTTCTCAGACTGAATAGTGGAGAAACTATTTCTAATTTAAGACTCCTCTCTTCAATGGACTTGACTCCAAAACTATGGTATATTCTACTATGAATTCCTTTAACCGTAACACACAACACAATTGCTAGTAATCCAAGAAATAGTTGAACGCGTGGCGAGTGGTGCCGCCAGCACTAGCAGGTTACCACAAGACAGTCAGCCTATATTGAACAAGTAATAAAATTTCATTTTTATTCAAAGTGACTAGGTGTGAAGTCATGTAACTTATGTTTAAAACAGAATGATTAAGATTAATGGAGTGATCAATTCTTCTGAAGCTTCACAACCCTTATTTGAGAGGTAATTAAGATATTTGAATCAGCTTGCTTGGTTCTTCAGTTCACCTTTTCATCTACCCGATGACCTATTTTAAGCTAAGTAAAATGTCCTAAATTAAAAAGTATTACCACCATATTTTGCAAAATTTCCCGTGTTTACCCCGTTCTCCAGGTGATGGAAACCCTGGCTAGGCAATAAAGGGTATACACATCAGTTATCTAATTTGTTTGAAGCTAGCTACAAAATAAACCAACATCATTACTGAGGGAACTGCAGGTCTGACGGAGAAAATCTTATCTTCGCTCTCTATCGGTTAACTGTTGCCAAATCTCCTCTCTGGATTATGTAGGAAGGTGGGTGGTGTGCTGAGGTAAGAAGCTACTTGTGCTATATTTGAGGGGAAATTGACCACAGGAATACGAGAGAATGATAACGCTGTATGCAGTTAGTCCCCTAACCGATGATATCCAGTTTAGCAGTTTCAGAAAAACCCTGAGCTTGTTTACTTGGTTCTGGGTGTCAACTCTTATTACCCACAGTGCAATGAAACGGGATTCGAGCCCCATCAACCCATATCTGACCAGACCGACAGGTTTAACGCCAGTTTTCAAACCAGTCGTGGAGGGTCTCAGTTCCACACCAGCTGCACGCAATGAAGTCACCTTGGGATGGGTATTCTGGTGCAGTTATCAATCCAACCGATTTAAGGTGGGTGGAGGGAGACGCGAGTTGAGGGCGGCAAAACTTGGTCAAAATAAATACAGTATTCCTCCAGCACAACAGTTCTTGAAGGTTTGTTAGTAGCTGTTGAGATTACTATAAGAAGAAAATTATACTAAATGTACCCACTGGGTCAACATTTTATTAATTTTGATCAAAATAAAGTTTTCTTATAAAAACTACCAAAATACTTACCTCAACTTCCGACCCGCCTTAAATTAGAAATGTATAAGATTATGTTAAGCCCTGTAGAGGATAGTGTCAGTACAGCCCCCGTCAAAAGTGAGAGCTGCAGAACACATCCCATGACCCGCGAACAATCAGGAGATTTCTTGTGTTGTTGGAAATGCTTTAGCCAGGATGATAAATTAAACTAGAATTCATGTGACTATAAGCAATTTTATGCTGTAATATTTCAATAACACGTCAGATGGCCGAGAGTAACTTGGCTTTAAGTATAGGCCAAATGACTTTATAAAAAGTTAAATTTTTAGGTCAAATGACTTTAGGCCTGTTGATGCAGCTACGCGGGACTTAAGACTAAGCAAGTTTCATTACGGAACCCCGTTTTCCAGGTCTCTGGACCCCATGATCAACTTCAGGGTCATTCCATGTCAATTGATCCAATATTTAAACCTTACCCTCTTGTTTTTTTTTGTTTTTTTTTCAAATATGGCTCACCTGATATACCCTCAGAGATGGTAAAAAAAAATCAAATTTTCAGATTTCTATAGGCAGTAGTTTTTAAGTTACAGCCCTCTGAAATCCAAACAAAATCACAATTTTCTGTTGACATGTAATTACAAAATAAATTATTGCTCAAACTAGAAATGAGATGGAAGGCTGGGTTAGAAAAAAGCTTGTGTAGCTAATTTATTTAAACTTCCATATGATATGTAACACTAGTTTTTTTTCAGTTCAAGGACATATATTAATTTTGACCTTGAATTTCTCAAAAATCTAATTTTTGGGGGGGAAATACACATGAACTTGTGTATTTTAACATAATTTGTGGAACGTTTCATCATGGGACCACAATGGGATTATATGTTTGTCAATTTTATAAAAAAAAACAATTGCAAAGTATAAGCCATTAGTAAGTAAGATGGCAATTTTAATTCACAATTGTCGATTCCTTTGGATAAAATAGGTTAAATAAGCTAACAGTGGAAGGGGGTTGGGTGTAGGCTGGCAGTGAGGTAGGTAGCTTAGAAACATGGACGGTTCTTAAAAGGGTTGTTGTTCCTTTCGTCAAGTTAGCATTGTCGCAAACCCTTCTTCCATTCCTTGTAAGATAATTTTGAAGAGCTGTGATTGCTGCGTCTATTTTTTCCCTGCAAAGGCAGTGCGGCATATGGGACATCTGGGTCTCAACAAGGGCATCATTTGGCTGACAGGAACTTCTAGTCTATCTTCAAAGTCCTGTGGATATGTACAGGATGGAGCAGGATCTTCAGGATGAAGGCACTTCACTTCCACCATATCAGTTTTTTGGTTCTTGGCCAAAAGTACACTAAGCCACCATTTGTTGTACTCACGTTACATATGCTTACACTTCCGCTAGTGTTGGTGTTTGTTTCAAACCTTCTCCTGACAAAGAACACTTGAAAGAATTCTCACCTTTGTCAGTATCTCTATCTGACACAGGGAAGAAACTGGTTCCTGGTATTGGTTTCACAACCAGAAATCGCTCATCAAGCAATTTATACTTTGTTCATTATTAAAAAAACAAAAACTCCATGGAGTCAATGTTGGCCTGACTCCATGCAAACAGCTGTGGTGGTGTCAATTTTCTCTTCATCTCACACCCATTTAGCTTATTTAACCTAATTTGTATCATGATCTTCTGAACTAAAAAAATTGTGATCTTTATCCAAAGGAATTGACAATTGTGAATTGAAATTGCCATCTTACTTATACACTAATGGCTTATACTTTGCAATGGTTTTTAGAAAATTGACCAACACATGATCCCATAATGAAACGTTCCACAAATGATGTTAAAATACTTAAGTTCATGTGTATATTTTTCCAAAATTAAAAAAAATGTTTTTGAGAAATTCAAGATAAACATTTATCTATGACCTTGAATTGAAAAATGTCCAAAACTAGTGATGTTACATATCACGTGAAAGCTTATAAAATAAGCTACAAAACTCAGCCTTCTATCTCATTTCCAGCCTGAGTAATAATTTATGTTGTAATTGCATGGGAGCGGAAAATTGTGTTTTTTTGTTTTGTTTTTTAAGATTTCAAAGGGCTGTAACTTTAAAACTACCGCAGATAAAAATCTATAAATCTGCATTTTTTATTATCTTTAAGGGTACATTAGGTAAGTAAGCCAAATTTGAAAAAAATCCAAGAGGGTAAGATTTTTTCATTGGTTCACTCGACCCTTTAACAAATAGACTATACTATTTATTTGTACCACCAGTAGATAGTTACAACGAACTATTTGTTGACGTGTACGTTGGACCACATCAAGCGACCTTGACCTCTGTATATGTTGGGAACAGTGAACTGGTGTGTTGCGTGTGAAGTCTCCAGCGGGTAGTACTTGGGTTCTTTTCTTAGCACATATCATGACTTGACTCCAAATTCACGTCACACTACAGTACAAGCTTGTTCCATTCATGCTATGCACCACGTCCGTCATATAAATTACGTCCCCTAGTCACTTTCTCGTACCTGGAGACCGTATTAACTAACGTAAGAGCTCCAAAATTTGACAGTATCTTCGTTAACTATCCTTTCACCTGGAAAGCAATCAATAGTTTGTATATAAAAATATTAATTTCAAAAAGGCCTACTTTTGACAAGACCAAAAAAAGGTATTCCTAATTTCATCCCACAAAAAATTTCGAAAAAAATGTGGTAGTTATGATGTTTGAACTTTTTTATCTTCAACTTTATTAATTATATTTACAAACGATCATTACAAATGTGAATATAATTAGTCAAATACAGTGAGTTAGTAAAAAAAACTTAAAGATAATTAAAACAGAAATTTAGCAAACAAAAATAACATTAAGTGTATTTGAAAAAAAAAATTAAGATGAGCCTTCCGAGCAAATATCACAAGTATATTTCACACGGAGTTTGGCGCTGAAGCATGTTTTATGGAATCGTGTGAAATCCATTGACAGCAGTTTGCATGACTGCAGCAAGCGCAGAGGCTCAGCTGACTGGATATCTCCATCTATGCGACTCTTTAAAGGAAACATAATAACATCAAGTGGTTACATTTTCACGTGCTGTATCTACGACATTGATAATGTCCGTCTAAAATTAAAACAACGGGATCTTCTTCTGATGTATTTCTCAAACAAGTCGGCCGTAGTTCATATGTAAAGTCATGTGATGTCACTTGATATAGATATTACCAACCAATACCTAACCATCATCATCACCATCAACAACTGTTTCCAGCATGTTGCCTCCGTCTATCCTTCCCGCCATTCTTTCTCCCTTAATGGCACACTTTGTCTTATCTATTCCTCCCAACTCTTTCTTGGACTCCTTTACAATCTTTTGCAATAATTTTTCCAATCCTGCATTTTACTTTATTTTCTTGAGTGCTTAGGTCTGTTTGTATTTTCTGAAACGTTCTTTCTGTGAAAATCCAACTGCACTTAGTGAATACACAGCAACGTACAAACGGTCGAGTTCCGAACAGCGACCTTCAAATAACTGGTAAACTAGAAAAGAAAGAGAGCGCCCACATTAGCCTGGAGAAAGACATGTAGGCCTATAAAAGTGCACCTAGTGAAGGCCATGCGATCCTCGCTCTTAGTATCATACGACAAGCTTCCCAACCACTCGACCACGCCACATCTGGTTTATACCTACATTTTTTTTATCGAGTATGTCCACTAAATATGATGGTTCTCCTTACAACAGTTAGAGTTGGAAGGTATAACTTACATTTAACTAAACAGCCATTATTCCGCTCTCGGCAAGGTTACCTTGATAGTCTGTACAGTCGGTTGTTAAACAAAGTGTAGACAGGGGGACGCAAGGCAAGAATAGCTTCCTGCTAGTATAGTCGGATGAAGACAAAGTATTTTAGGTCCTCGTAAGGAATAGAACACAGGACTCATATCAATAGGCAGACGTGCTACCAAATTACAAAGTTTCCAAACTTCTCCTGGAAGCCCGTTGCGTCCAGAAACTAGAATCACCAACAAAGCAGTGGGTCTTGGTGTACCCCCATTTTCTTAAGAAGGGACAAATCTGAAGACTAGACAAGTTACTATATCTGCTTGCACATATTTATACGTAAAGTCATGTGATGCAATTGTGATAGTTATTATCAACCAATACCTTCATTAACAACACTACCGTATCAATGTTGCATAAGTTAGACTTTTCAAGGTGAAAACTCAACCATCGTATCAGGATTCGTCATACACATGTCTAGGGAGGTTCCTCTAACCCATCATGGGTGTGTCCTTTGAGCGTAGCCACGTACATTACATGCGTAGCGGGCAGTTGAAGGACCGACGACCCTGTTATCTCCGGGTAACTGGGAATGCGCCCCTTCTCCCCCCCCCCCACACGCTCTGAGTTCGCTCCCCCTCTCCTGAGTGTTTAGCTTTCATGTTTGGGCGTTAACCCCCCGGAAGAGGCCAGGAGCTTAGCCTCGGTAATTACACCGATCTGGATTGCTCAGCGGGGACCTGTGGAGATGGCCTGACCAGCTTTCCTGGAGGGTGCCAGCTACTAACCTCTTAGTGTGTGGCAAGTAGGGGGCCCACCTCACCCCGTCCACTCCCACACAGAGACATTGACCGAGATTTAGCCGTCCTTCGAGTCAAACCCTCTGGACGTCGCCCAGGGCCGCCACTAAGAGGCGCTCACTCTGTCAGGATTATTGGACCAGGAACATCCCTCATTTTACAATAGTATACAGACATATTTTCTAAAAGGTTCTTCACATGGTGGATAGCGTTTGGTCATTTTTCAAAGAAATGACAACAGTTCATTTGTTTTCAGCGTGATATTTTTTTTTATGGCTAAGCCACAGAAAAAGGGTCGAACGTTGTTTCCTTCCAGGGCCGTAGTTATGCTATCATATGTCCTGTGCAAGCTTTTATTTTTATGGTGAGAGTATAATAAATTCGATCCAACCATTGTTTATAAATAATTGTTATATACACAAGAAATATATATGACGATCATTCAAACGTATGTATAAATGCAAATAATATTTTTTGTTTGCACGTATTTGACTTTCATTTTAGCAAATACATTGAGTGCACCATCATATCTTCAAAAACATTAAATTATGGAAAGATTATATATTATTGGTTCTTGTAAGATAGTCGATCTCGAATAATTCTTGTCATACATCTTGGCTCAATAAGTAGCGTGTCTGTCTACTGAGCTAAGAGTCCCGGTTTGACTTCCGGAAAGGCCGAAAAATATCATTGATAGAATGTGGGTTTCACAGTGATACATTAACGGCAGGAGGCTGGATGCTGTGTTTTCAAATGTGCCTGCACTATGTACGCAACTTTAGACGCTCATGTTGGCAGGGCTCTCGCTTGTAAGGCCTTATTTCGTAACAGAATCATAGCTAATAGTAGTATTTTGGTAGGATAAATGGCCTTCTCGAACAGTAGTAGGGAGTCTGCCTTGACAGATTTTTTATTCTACAGAAATACTGCCATATAATAGGATCGTCTCTACTGAAATACTACTATATAATAGGATCGTCTCTACTGAAATACTACCATATAATAGGTTCGTCTCTAGTGAAATACTACCATATAATAGGATCGTCTCTACTGAAATACTACCATATAATAGGTTCGTCTCTAGTGAAATACTACCATATAATAGGATCGTCTCTAGTGAAATACTACCATATAATAGGTTCGTCTCTAGTGAAATACTACCATATAATAGGATCGTCTCTACTGAAATACTACCATATAATAGGATCGTCTCAACCACTTGAAGTGGCGAGTAGTCCATTTAGACACCTCTCACACACACGATGTTATAAGAACAATCAGACCCACACCGTTCAAAGCACACTTGGCTCCAGTGACACGACATACTTCACACGTATGACATACTTGTTCGTGACCAAACACTGACTCATACAATAACAAGATTCCTTAACAACAAAGTAATATCACATGTGGTGCAGTCATAACACTCGTTTATGGGAGTGAATACCAAGACAGGTTAGACAATGACAATGATCAGCTTGTGAACATCCTACAGTGAATACCGACAGGTAGACAATGACAATGATCAGCTTGTGAACACCCTACAGTAAAGAACGGGCGAAAGGCAATCAACAGTAAGGGACGGGGGAAAGGCAATCAACAGTAAGGGACGGGGGAAAGGCAATCAACAGTAAAGGACGGGGGAAAGGCAATCAACAGTAAAGGACGGGGGAAAGGCAATCAACAGTAAAGGACGGGGGAAAGGCAATCAACTTGTATTTACCCACATCGATGCTCGCATGATTTAAGGTAGTGGTATTCCACCTAAGAAGTGTTCGCGTGCCACAGGTTGAACACCATTGGTCATTCTCATCTTAGACTGGAGCGCCGGTGTAAGGGTATATCGGGGTTCGATTCACGGTCGGCTGTATTAATGGTGGTTTTTCACTCAGGAAACTATTTAAGAAACTTCACGTAAGTGTATTCGAACCCCAATTTTTTTCGTCACAAGTGAACCAGACTATACGAGACTGACGCCTTTGACTATATTGCTGGTAAATCTCCGTTATTATTCTGAGGAACCGACACTGACCTTGGACAAAATTGGCTTGCAAATGCCAGTGCAAACACGAAAAAAGACGCAAGTGAAGCGAAAGTCACTGGAGACCATAAATAAGTGCTGCAGTTCTTAACGCACTTCCAAATTTTAACGGGGCATACTGCCCTATGAGTTGCCCTTGGTCTTAGCAACTTTTATAGTAACTAGACAAAAACCAGTAAACTCCTTGTTATTAATTTGAGAATGTGAAGTTGTCTTGGTTTATATTTACATGTTTGAATGTAGGTCTCTTATGTAACTAGTGGTCATTTCAACAGCGATCTTACAAAACAAACCTAGTTTAATCTGCTTGGATACACAATGCAATGTAATGGCAGCGGAAGATAGAAACGCTTCAGTCAACATTTCAGTCAGAATGAAGAGACAAGAGTTCGAACCTCATGTCAAACAAGATGTTTAATATTGGACCCGATTCTGTTTACTCGAGCTTGATAGGTTAGTCACTATTTTATTTATTCTCTAAATTTTAACGTGTTTCCCAACCACGGGGTTAGATTAGCAGACTAGTGTAGTAACCCTTCACCCCCTCCCTCGATCATCACTCATAAATAACAGTCAGGTTGGACACAAGAGGTTTTTTTTATTCAAGAAAATAAATGCAGCTCTATGAGAGAGGGAGGCATGAATAGCGTTAGACGCTGAATCCGTTAACAACAATCAAGAGTGAACAATAATATAATAAATATGTGGGACACCTTCCCACGCTCTGAAATGACGACTCAAACTAAATCATACAATCTTCAGCAAAATTGACCTTCGTACAAATTTCACGATAATAAAAATAAATGATAGTCAAAAGCAAAAATCAAGGAACTAGTAATGTGAAAAGGATATGTACTCGCCACCACCGGCGGTTCTCAAAACAGTCTGAACAGTAGACAATGAGTTCCCAATAACATATATCTCCCCAGCCGTAATTGGGCATAATGGAAACAAACAACTAGAATCTAATTCAGAAACATATGCCTTAACTGGCAGTATTAACGTTAAACATTAAAGCCCATATTAGAGAATAAACATGCAGTCTCGCGGCCCCACATTTAACTAACATAGTATAAACTTTCAAAATATGTAACAATAATCAATTATCTTCAAACAAAAAACAAGTGGTATAATCTTTAAATGCACAAAAGTCGGCAGAACTAAAGTATGACGCTGCCAGAATTAATAATGGACCTTAGATGGCGGTACTCCAAGATATAAGATCATCCGTGAAGCGGATGAAACAGAATGTAAGTTAAATAATAAATATAGTTCTCCAAAAGATTGCAAATAAATGTCAGACATACGGTTTGGTCAAACCGTGTAAAGATAAGTGTATCCATGGTCTGCAAGCAAATTAAAAATACCAGGTACAGTTAACAAATGATTAAATTAAATATAAAGAATTCTGAACGATAATTTTGAATCATTACACCCAAACGGAATTTTAAATATACAGATGGAAACTTATCCTAGGACCAAGGTCTCTCACCTAGTGATCGCAGTGCAATGCGTGTGTGCATTACAGAACCCTGCCGTTATACTCTTATATCCGACGAATGGAGTCATGTGTTATGGTGCAGGAACCAAGCAGGGGGAGAGGGGTAATGGGTAGCAGTCTTCCAGAACATGCTCGAACAGTCCACGCGTTTTTAAACGCGCGCCAAACAATAGTTCTATAGTTTTTAAACACCGTCGACGGTGCGCATCCAGTTCGCGCATATCGTCCGCCTTATTTTTCTTGGGTACGACATAATTCTCGCGGCCAAGAGCGAACCTCGGTCTCTCGAGCTAGTCCGATACTGGCAGTGCCGCGATGTGTTAGTAGAGTGGAGCCTTGTCAAGACGGGTCAACTGGGGCTGGAGTGGTGAGCCAAACAATCTCTATTTCTTTTAGGTCTTGTAACAAGGTTACAATACTCACAAACTGATTTAATATAAAACACCGCCAAAAAGAGCTTTACCCTAGCGATATCTCTGGGAAACATGAAACTACATAGAATTTTTTTTAAGAACAAGTATATTTATTTTTATTATTATTTAAAGACTGGGATGTAGCGAAGAGACAGGGCGAGGAAGGTGAATTTTAAGGTGGATCATAACTCGCTTGAAGAAATAATGGAAGCAATTTGTTTAAAGGATAAATAAGTTGTTCTTGTCCCGTCGGAGCAGTTTCTGACATGCTATTATTTCCCCCTCGCTCCTGTCCGTGTACAAGTTTAGTTTCGCTACCAGACAACAGCTAAAACTTGGCGGCTGTCATAAGAGAGTGGGGTATTCTATTGTATTATTAAAAACTCGACGAGCATTTTGAAATACGTAACACCATTTTTACCTTTATCGACAAACTGTTAAATCTGTCATCTTGGATTTGCAGAGAAAGCACCCATACAGACATTTATAAACGAAAGAAGATTCACAAGTTTACGTTTTGACTAGATATTCTGAAATTACCGTCAGTTTTAGACGAGCGGTTGGAACGTTTTACTCGGGTTCGAACCCCTAATGGGTTACGCTGATAAAGTTTTGTTTATACTCTCTTCAGACAAAGGGCTTTTTCAGTTTATTGAAAATCGCCATTTTTAACCTGTTTTATACAGTCGAATAGTTTTACTGTCATTAGAGCAATTTAATAGTATTTTTATTAAAACGCCGATAAAATTCCAAGGACATAATTACGTCTTACTAAATGTTAAGGTTTATGGGGTAGTGACGAGAAGGAAGCAATTTAGAAGTTATGTACCAGATTTTTAGTGGAAGGAGAGTGGGAAACCATTTAGGAAAAAACCAACTTTTAAGATAAAGTCCTATTTGAATTATAAGATGCCCAGGACAAAGAGAAAATTACTGTTAGATGGGTTTATGTACACAGTTATTTCAGCCAAAACAGAATTTTGTTAAAAAAAAAGCACAACTATTTAGCTCCAACTTTCTGGGAACCGCAACCGGTTCTCAAATTAAGAACCGACGAAACCAAAGTAGGCCTACCAAAGACCTCCTTGGTCCATATTAGAGTAAAACGGGGTAAAAACTGACCACATCACCTCACTCATTATTTAGACCATTTTTATTGCGCCCCTTTCGTTTGTAGAACATGAGCTATCTTACAAGGTTCTCAAGAAGGGTTCATGTCTGATCGCCTTTAATCACAGATGGTAGGTCTGATTGAAACAAAAGAAATGTCGGTGCTGTCAACGAGCAGCTCTTGATCACCTTGAGAGAACACAACACTGTTGTGTTGCGAAAGTACCAGCAGATGTAATCAAGCCGTCTTTCTCCTTGTCCCGCTGTTATCAGCTGATGACTAATTGCTCATCGCCCATTAGCATGTCGAGAGCACATTGATTAGAGGCCAGGCCTTCACTCTCTTTCTCTTTACAAGACAGGGGTGCAAATAACGAGGAAACATGAACAAACTGATATCTCACCAAAATACCTACAAGCTAACAACCATTCAGCCCTTTCCCCAGGAAACGGGGAACCCCAATTCTAACAATTATAATATTTAGGCTATACCGGGAATCGAACCCTGGACCTTTAATTTAGTATAAACACGCTACCCACCGAGTTAAGGCGTCGGGACCCCATTGTTAAAGGGAAATATTCCTAGGATTAGCACACAATACTATTTTATTCCAAAGATCCATATACTATTTACAATTGTAAGACCATCCGGGCTATCCACACACAGTTGACTCCCGATTATCCGCGATCATGGCAGGGATGAGTGCCACGGATAATCCGCATATTTAGTCAAACAATAGACTGTAGCACATTCAATTCAAACTCACCTATCGTGATTGCGTTTATGAACACATATTACAAGCACTGAGATAGTATTTCCTACTGTTGGCGATGTCACGGATAATCCACCCACTAATAGTCGGGAGTTTACTGTATTTACAAGGGGATAAGGTAGGTAGAAGATAATGCTATTTAGGAAAATTCACAAGTATACGAAGAGAAACTTGAAAGTATTTTTGGTCGGTATTGAAGTAGCCGATTCATTATCGTTTGCCCTAATGTGCTCAAAGCTTGAAGCGAGTGCATTACTTAGTTGGCAATATACTTAGGTACATTTGCGTTTGTTGGCAGAACGAATGCCGGCCACATCTTGTCAAATAAACCAGGGGCCGGCACAAGGGAGGAGCCGTCATCCGGAAAAAATAAAAAGTCTATTTAACATTTAAATTTAAAATATCAGCAGATAGAAATAGATTGTTCAGAATTCTTTAAAAAAATACTTTCAGTGGCTACTATAATGCGGTTCCATTCTTGGGGGAAAGAAGGCGAGAAATACTTTTGAGATTATATTTTAATAGATAAAATGTTATCAGCTAAATTGAATCAATTTCAGTAATTTTTTATCTTACAAATAGAAAATTAAACGATATTTTCTTGTGAAAATGTGACTTCATTGCAAAATGCCGTACAGAAACAGTTTTTCTCTGACAACAGTGTTGTTTCATTTAGTGAGCTCAGAATTTGAGTGATGATGGTTCATTTAATGAGCTCAGAGTTTGAGTGATGATGTTTCGTTTAGTGAGCTCAGAGTTTGAGTGTTGTTTCATTTAGTGAGCTCAGAGTTTGAGTGATGATGGTTCATTTAGTGAGCTCAGAGTTTGAGTGATGATGGTTCATTTAGTGAGCTCATAGTTTGAGTGATGATGGTTCATTTAATGAGCTCATAGTTTGAGTGATGATGGTTCACTTAATGAGCTCATAGTTTGAGTGATGATGGTTCACTTAGTGAGCTCAGAGTTTGAGTGATGATGGTTCATTTAGTGAGCTCAGAGTTTGAGTGATGATGGTTCATTTAGTGAGCTCAGAGTTTGAGTGATGATGGTTCATTTAGTGAGCTCAGAGTTTGAGTGATGATGGTTCATTTAGTGAGCTCAGAGTTTGAGTGATGATGGTTCATTTAGTGAGCTCAGAGTTTGAGTGATGATGGTTCATTTAGTGAGCTCAGAGTTTGAGTGATGATGGTTCATTTAGTGAGCTCAGAGTTTGAGTGATGATGGTTCATTTAGTGAGCTCAGAGTTTGAGTGATGATGGTTCATTTAGTGAGCTCAGAGTTTGAGTGATGATGGTTCATTTAGTGAGCTCAGAGTTTGAGTGATGATGGTTCATTTAGTGAGCTCAGAGTTTGAGTGATGATGGTTCATTTAGTGAGCTCAGAGTTTGAGTGATGATGGTTCATTTAGTGAGCTCAGAGTTTGAGTGATGATGGTTCATTTAGTGAGCTCAGAGTTTGAGTGATGATGGTTCATTTAGTGAGCTCAGAGTTTGAGTGATGATATTTCATTTAGTGAGTTCAGAGTTTGAGTGATGATGTTTCATTTAGTGAGCTCATAGTTTGAGTGATGATGGTTCATTTAATGAGCTCATAGTTTGAGTGATGATGGTTCATTTAGTGAGCTCAAAGTTTGAGTGATGATGGTTCATTTAGTGAGCTCAGAGTTTGAGTGATGATGGTTCATTTAGTGAGCTCAGAGTTTGAGTGATGATGGTTCATTTAGTGAGCTCAGAGTTTGAGTGATGATGGTTCATTTAGTGAGCTCAGAGTTTGAGTGATGATGGTTCATTTAGTGAGCTCAGAGTTTGAGTGATGATGGTTCATTTAGTGAGCTCAGAGTTTGAGTGATGATGGTTCATTTAGTGAGCTCAGAGTTTGAGTGATGATGGTTCATTTAGTGAGCTCAGAGTTTGAGTGATGATGGTTCATTTAGTGAGCTCAGAGTTTGAGTGATGATGGTTCATTTAGTGAGCTCAGAGTTTGAGTGATGATGTTTCATTTAGTGAGTTCAGAGTTTGAGTGATGATGGTTCATTTAGTGAGCTCAGAGTTTGAGTGATGATGGTTCATTTAGTGAGCTCAGAGTTTGAGTGATGATGGTTCATTTAGTGAGCTCAGAGTTTGAGTGATGATGTTTCATTTAATGAGCTCAGAGTTTGAGTGATGATGTTTCATTTAGTGAGCTCATAGTTTGAGTGATGATGGTTCATTTAATGAGCTCATAGTTTGAGTGATGATGGTTCATTTAATGAGCTCATAGTTTGAGTGATGATGGTTCACTTAGTGAGCTCAGAGTTTTGAGTGTTGTTTCATTTAGTGAGTTCAGAGTTTAGTGATGATGGTTCACTTAGTGAGCTCAGAGTTTGAGTGATGATGGTTCACTTAGTGAGCTCAGAGTTTGAGTGATGATGGTTCATTTTATGAGCTCAGAGTTTGAGTGATGATGTTTCGTTTAGTGAGCTCAGAGTTTGAGTGTTGTTTCATTTAGTGAGCTCAGAGTTTGAGTGATGATGTTTCATTTAGTGAGTTCAGAGTTTGAGTGTTGTTTCATTTAGTGAGCTCACAGTTTGAGTGATGATGTTTCGTTTAGTGAGCTCTGAGTTTGAGTGATGATGGTTCACTTAGTGAGCTCAGAGTTTTGAGTGTTGTTTCATATAGTGAGTTCAGAGTTTGAGTGATGATGTTTCATTTAGTGAGCTCAGAGTTTGAGTGTTGTTTCATTTAGTGAGCTCAGAGTTT
>CABFOW010004729.1:0-15092 GCA_902141385.1 Timema californicum | reverse complement strand
TCAACATTAACTGAGTGTACCTGGTATTATAGGTGCCGGCATCAACATTAACTGAGTGTACCTGGTATTATAGGTGCCGGCATCAACATTAAACTGAGTGTACCTGGTATTGTAGGTGCCAGCGTCAACATTAAACTGAGTGTACCTGGTATTGTAGGTGCCAGCGTCAACATTAACTGAGTGTACCTGGTATTGTAGACGCAGCATCCAAGCGACGCCACAGGCATGCGTGCCTTATCAACATTTCACAACGTGCGTTACGCATCAACACAAGCCTGTGTCGACACGTCTGCCCTCTCTCTTCCCTAAGAGACCTAAACGCCATAACGCTTGTTTGGGTCACGTCTAGTTCATCTCGGATAGGTTGAGAGTGAATATTCCCACTAAACGAATCAATCAACGCCTTTATTCCGTGATTCGACCATTATGGAGATGACACAGAACAATATACTATTGTGGAGCGGTACAGTAAAACCCTTCACAAAACTGGACCTGTATATAACGGAAACCCGTTAAAACGGACAAACTATTCCGGTCCCGTTACATGTACTATGTAAAACACCCTGTGTAGAACGAAAACCGCCCTAACGAGGAACGGACGGCTCATAACTGGAATTTTACAACGAGGGAAATGTCTACTCACTAAGAAAACAACTGTTAGAAATGATGTATATTAGGTTTCTCGGGCCGCAAGACAGATTCGTCCTAACAATGTCAGGAAATGATTTGCAAAAGCAGGCTTTCCAGATATTGGGGAGACTGACGATGATGAGCACAACCAACCCCTACAAAAGCAAGAGCTGCCCTGTTGAGAAGAGGACACCTGGACATCGATGCTGAAGCTGTTGTTTCTTCCGACGAGCACCTCCGCGGGGTCGAAAGAGCAGTGGCTTTGGTACAGAGTGACCCAGCTGACCAAGAAGATGGAGGTGTTGAAGATCACGACCTGTTCTGAGGCTGTGTGTGCAGTGAGTAACCTTGAGAAACTCGCTGTCCGAAGATGATGAGTTGATGCAGGAAGCTACGGGCGAGATCCAGAAGACAACAAACGGCCTACTTTGATGGACATGTCTCAGGACTAGGCCGGAACAAAAGGATTACTGTACAATGTACATACAGTACTGTAGAAATCTACTAATGGCTATTGTTTATAATCCATACTGTATTTTTTACTGTACATAAAATTAAGTGTCTATCTACCCTAGTCAATTCTAATTTTATATCATTTCATCATTTTTTGTCTATTTTTATTATTAATACACTCGTATAAAACGGAAACCTGCCAAAACTCTTGTTTTTTTCTGTCCCATCGAGTTCCGTTTTGAGCAAGTTTTACTGTAGTTAGAATTTAATTCCGGGTGTGTGGCAAGGGAAGGAAAAAAATATCGGGAAAGATTTTCTCTTTTCTTTCAGCGAATGCTGATGAGTTTCCTTAAAATTAATCTTTCTCGTTTTTTTAAAAATTAGTTGCTGTAAGTTTCGGATACCCGGTGTGCTGTTATCAAATACATAAAATTATTCTCGGATTATATTATCTGAAATTTTCACCTCTCTCATTCTAGTCTCGACCTTGTATTTCTATATTTCTGGAAAGTTGTTCGTTCGTTTGTTTGTTCATAATTATCTCAAGAGCAGCCATTATTATTAGTAAAACACTTTGGACACGAACAAGTGAGAAAGTGTTTTTTCTATAAACACATTTTTTATAAAGAAAATAAGGAGAGAACATTTCAAAATCTCACTACCAAGCTGTCTAAAAACACTTAATATTTTGAACACGTGTGTATTCAGTTCCAACTCATTCTAACACCTAACTCATGTTCGCCCGCCACACCCAAAATGTATGTATTTAATTATGTTTTTGTTTGTGCTATATTTGTGCTCATATTATATGCCCGAACATGGACATCTGTACTGTGAAACTAGGCCTTTTAGATAACATTTAATGTGGCCGGCCAACTTGAGACCACATATTGAAAAACACGACATAAAATTATATTCACATTACTCCAATGTGCTCCATTTATGCTTGAAAATTAACATTTGTGGCAAAAAATTATAGTAACATTATTTAAAAAGCGGTTACAATAACGTCAATGCCCAATCTCTACTTTCCCATTTCACCAAGTTCTCCGCTATATTTTCCCAAGTGCAGCTTCATCTCATAATGGTTAGTGATAACCTTGTTGAACTGCCGGCCGAGTTATTTGTTCATTCGAAATTATCGTTTAGGCTAAGGGGCGGAAGAAATGGCTATATGTACGTAATGATTTAAGAGTAAAACGTATTGCTTCTTCTCCGGAACCTTTTGCTGAAAAAAGTTGAATATATGTTTTGTGAAATTACAATAGGATCTATAAAAATTAACAGTAGTATACAAACCTCCTAAAATAAATGATTGGGGGAACTTTGAAGCTGATCTTATTAACTTCAATTCTAATCACACTATAATCATGGCCAATTTTAACACTGATTTACTAAATAGTGGTTCGAATGATACGCGAACGTTGCGAAATATGTTTCACTCTTGCAAACTTACCTTTTGCTCCCTTGAAGCCATTAATCATACATCATTACTCGACCTCATAGCTATATCCAATAATGAAAAGTACCTAGTTTGTGGCCAAATGGCTGCACCTGGCCTCTCTAAGCACGACTTAATATTTCTGGCATATTCTTTACGTACCCCTAGACGTGTTCTTAAAATTATTACATATCGAGACACGAAGCATATATACATTGAACAGCTATATCATGATGCTAGCATTGCCCCATGAGAGTTTATAGATACAGCAGTAGGTTGAGGGTCTGAAGAACCTATAAGACAAGCATGCCCCTCTCAAAACGTGACGTGACCGCCCACCCCCTGGTTGACTGACAACATTCCAAGTATGATGGCTCATCGTGACGCTGTGTTTAGGTGATATAAATCTGCATGCAAAACGTCTGCTATTGCTAATTCACTATTTGTATCATTTAAAAAACTACGCAATAACTGCACTAATTCTTTTTACGTAATTTAGGTCTTACTATTAATGAAAACTTGACTTGGACTGACCATGTGAATGCTATATGTAAACAAACTTTTGCTACAATGCATACTTTAAAGAAACTCAAGCTATTCTTACCAGTAAATATCAAGGCCTAGATGGTTCAGGCACTTTTCCTTCCTCATTTTGATTATAGTGATTATGGGTTTAGCAACTTAACGGAAACCCAGGCCACTCGACTTCAGAGGCTGCATAATGTGTGTCTTCGATATATTTTTAATCTGAAGCTTGGTTGGATGAGACTTGAACAAAGGCGTGAACTACATTCTCGTTTATTGCTGTACAAAATAATTTCGACTGGCTTGCCAAGCTACCTGGCATTTTCAACAAGTACAGGATGGTCCCTGCACTCATGCCCAGTCAGCTAACTTGCTCTGTGTTCCGAGATGCAAAACTCATTTTTATTGAAAATATTTCACAGTCTCATCTGCCTTAGACTTTACAGATGTGAATGGGCCATCTGATTTTAGAAACAAACTCACCAATCACTATATCTATAGCTTGTGAGCTGCGGCATAATCCATACGTGTGCGAGTATGTGTGCGTGTTTGGTGTAACAATGTTTACTAATTTTAATTTATTTTATCTCTCAGCTTCCACTACACATATGAGCACAATGTAGTGACGTGAATAGAATTTAGTTATGTTGTGTTTTTCAACATGTGGTGGGCTAACTTGAGTTGGGCCATCACATTAAAAAGTCTAATTTTAGAGCACAAATGTTTATGTTCGGGCACTTATGAGCACAAGGAAGTGAAGTAAAAAGAATGTTATGTTGTATTTTGTAATGATATTGGTTTGAATTACTCTAAATTATATAAAAATCATGGATGAGGGTAATTTTTCTTTAAAGTAATATATGTAGAGTATGCTTTTAAGATTCATCCAAAAAGAAACACGCGTTTCTCAGAAATAATGTGAAAAGGATTACACCTTTAAAATATATTTTTATACCATATTTCCTGTTAAAAGGAACAGCTCCGCAGTATTTGGCGAAGACACCAATTCCCTATACCAATAAGAAGCTAGCCTTCATAACACCTGTCACCAGAACTCTTTCTATTAGTTGGTGTTCACACTGTTGACAAGGGGAGAAAGATGTAAGGGGTATTTCATATATAAACCGTTTGTGCGTATCAGCCAAGCATCCGAGATCCAAACGCCCACGCACAAGTCGCACACTAGCAGTCACAGTCTAACACAGTATAACATAACTTACATTTGTATTACAAGTGTGCATTGATATAAAGTATTTAATTGGATTTTGTATAAGTAATCAACAGATGTAATTTAAATAAACCGTGTGTGAATAAACAGCCATCAACAGTTCTCTTTCTTACATATATTAATTATACCGTTCTAATTAGTGCTCTACCACGGAGCTATAGACATCTGGTTGAACGGTATCTTTACCGTACAGTGATGATAGGCGCTCGACCACGGAGTTATAGACAACCTAAACATCATCACAGCATTACTATATCAGGGAATTAATCCGTAGTGTTTCAATCGACACCCAAAGAGGGGCGATTGATCAATAGTGTTACAATTTGTCAACAAGTGGCGGGCTAGCTTGCGTCCAGATCAGCGAGCCGAGCCTCGACATTCCTGCGAGCCATATTTTGCTTCACAAGTTGTACTTCGCTGGGTGACACACGCAATGACCAGGGGAACATTTTAATTGGCTTCCCCGGCATCATTTATTTACACCTCGCAACAAAGAAGAAAAAAAGACAGGACAGACGATGGTGGCAAACTCAAATGTACTTAGGCGAGCAGAATATAGTGGAAATAGTTTGCTCCACTAACTACGTCGAACAATTAGTGGTTAATATAAAAACTTAACTCGAATGTCACCAAGTGATTAAGCATCTAATTATGTTTATTGGGAAAAAAGTACAAAAACGAAAAGTTTACGTTTAAGAGAATCCAAACCCGTATTTGCGTGGAAGGAGAGTGAGAAACCATATAGGTAAACACCTTCAATAGACCCGACTCGGATTCGAACCCTGATCTCGCAACCTTGAGCACGCCATTCTAACACGAGATCACTACGCCACTGAAGCAGTCTGGGACATATTTACCCAGTCTATTCTTTGTTTACCCCTCTCCCCCCAAGAGGCGGCTTCAAACTTATTATTGGCATGCAACAAACTTTCTAAGAAAAAGTATTAGTATTGTTGTACAGTTTACAGCACGCGAGTAATCATCGAACTGCAAATATTGTTTTAATATATGCTTTAATTTTTAAGGATTAAATTAATTTTTATTTATATTTCCTTGGCTTATTGTAAAAGGAATTTGCAGTTAATATTTGATATATCAATTACAAAAACNTACCCGCCTCGGTGGCGTAGTTGGTTAACGCGCCAGTCGTATTAATCTCGACTGCTGAGGACGGGGAGAGCGAGGTTCGAATCTCGGTCGGGTGAACTGGGGGTGTTTTTTCCTAAATGGCTTTCCACTCTCCCTCCACGCAAATGCGGGTTCACTTCCTCTAATTCAACCTTCCCAATTCCTAATCCATTAGCGTAATTAGTACTTAAAGCGTATAACCCGAACGGGTAGTAAGACGCGGTGCTAAATAATAATAATAATAATAATACCCGTTCGGGTTATACACACTTACGCTAATGTGTAATGGTAGGGTGATTGTGATATGAAATGGAGGACCTACAGTTTAACGTGGAATCCGAACCACGGTGGAGGCCTAACATTACACACATTCACAAGTTGTGAGTGCCGGGAACGATGATTGAACCCCGGACCCCCAGCACAGAAGTCCGACACCTTACCACTAGACCGCCAGGTCACCCATAACTTTCTAAGAAAAATTAATACCATCGTTGTACAGTTTACAACACGCGAGTAATAGTGTAAAGGTATATTAAATATTATTTTTAATATACTCTCTAGTTTTTAAAGATTATATTAATTTTTATATATTTCTCTAGGTTTATTATAAAACGAGCTTCCAGTTAATATTGAATGTCAATTATAAACAACAACAAAATCAAACAAAATTTCAAGGTGTAGTAAAATTACCGCTCAGCTGTGGAAGGTTATTTAGAAATAAACAATAATTTAAAGTTGCAAGTGGTTCGGCTCGCGGCGCCGTCCAGTGAGTTTTGAGCCGATCCTCTTGGCGTCCTTTGATGTTCGTCCAAATACCGACATTCCCTGGGTTGCGAGGCTCGATAGTCTGTATTCTATTAGTTCGTTTGACCGAGACGAGACGCTAGCGCCATGTCTCGACCACCACCTGTTGTTTTCGTGACGTCATCCCAATGATGAACACATTTCAAATTAGTGGAGGTCGATGATCAGCTATCAGGCGTGTGAGGCAAGATTCAAGGGTTTCAATGCGATTGTCGCCTTAACTACATTGAGAGAGGCGGGTTTACGAATTAAGAGATTTAATGAAATGCACCAGCATTCAAATGAAGAGCTGTTAAACTAGAGAAATAAGAAATGTACGAGTAGTACAACCGGTTGTGATTGAACTCTTGCCTTGTCCGGTGGGCCCAGTTATGTTGGTAGGTTAGTGATGAGATTACAACACAGAGAGAGTTACTAGTACCTTTCAGACAACAACGGGGAACATGTAACTACCTTTCATACAACGACGGGGAACATGTAACTAGCTTTCATACAACGACGGGGAACATGTAACTACCGTTCATACAACGACGGGGAACATGTAACTACCTTTCATACAACGACGGGGAACATGTAACTACCTTTCATACAACGACGGGGAACATGTAACTAGCTTTCATACAACGACGGGGAACATGTAACTAGCTTTCATACAACGACGGGGAACATGTAACTAGCTTTCAGACAACGACGGGGAACATGTAACTAGCTTTCATACAACGACGGGGAACATGTAACTAGCTTTCATACAACGACGGGGAACATGTAACTAGCTTTCATACAACGACGGGGAACATGTAACTAGCTTTCAGACAACGACGGGGAACATGTAACTAGCTTTCAGACAACGACGGGGAACATGTAACTAGCTTTCAGACAACGACGGGGAACATGTAACTAGCTTTCAGACAACGACGGGGAACATGTAACTAGCTTTCAGACAACGACGGGGAACATGTAACTAGCTTTCAGACAACGACGGGGAACATGTAACTAGCTTTCAGACAACGACGGGGAACATGTAACTAGCTTTCAGACAACGACGGGGAACATGTAACTAGCTTTCAGACAACGACGGGGAACATGTAACTAGCTTTCAGACAACGACGGGGAACATGTAACTAGCTTTCAGACAACGACGGGGAACATGTAACTAGCTTTCAGACAACGACGGGGAACATGTAACTAGCTTTCAGACAACGACGGGGAACATGTAACTAGCTTTCAGACAACGACGGGGAACATGTAACTAGCTTTCAGACAACGACGGGGAACATGTAACTAGCTTTCAGACAACGACGGGGAACATGTAACTAGCTTTCAGACAACGACGGGGAACATGTAACTAGCTTTCAGACAACGACGGGGAACATGTAACTAGCTTTCAGACAACGACGGGGAACATGTAACTAGCTTTCAGACAACGACGGGGAACATGTAACTAGCTTTCAGACAACGACGGGGAACATGTAACTAGCTTTCAGACAACGACGGGGAACATGTAACTAGCTTTCAGACAACGACGGGGAACATGTAACTAGCTTTCAGACAACGACGGGGAACATGTAACTAGCTTTCAGACAACGACGGGGAACATGTAACTAGCTTTCAGACAACGACGGGGAACATGTAACTAGCTTTCAGACAACGACGGGGAACATGTAACTAGCTTTCAGACAACGACGGGGAACATGTAACTAGCTTTCAGACAACGACGGGGAACATGTAACTAGCTTTCAGACAACGACGGGGAACATGTAACTAGCTTTCAGACAACGACGGGGAACATGTAACTAGCTTTCAGACAACGACGGGGAACATGTAACTAGCTTTCAGACAACGACGGGGAACATGTAACTAGCTTTCAGACAACGACGGGGAACATGTAACTAGCTTTCAGACAACGACGGGGAACATGTAACTAGCTTTCAGACAACGACGGGGAACATGTAACTAGCTTTCAGACAACGACGGGGAACATGTAACTAGCTTTCAGACAACGACGGGGAACATGTAACTAGCTTTCAGACAACGACGGGGAACATGTAACTAGCTTTCAGACAACGACGGGGAACATGTAACTAGCTTTCAGACAACGACGGGGAACATGTAACTAGCTTTCAGACAACGACGGGGAACATGTAACTAGCTTTCAGACAACGACGGGGAACATGTAACTAGCTTTCAGACAACGACGGGGAACATGTAACTAGCTTTCAGACAACGACGGGGAACATGTAACTAGCTTTCAGACAACGACGGGGAACATGTAACTAGCTTTCAGACAACGACGGGGAACATGTAACTAGCTTTCAGACAACGACGGGGAACATGTAACTAGCTTTCAGACAACGACGGGGAACATGTAACTAGCTTTCAGACAACGACGGGGAACATGTAACTACCTTTCAGACAACGACGGGGAACATGTAACTATCTTTCAGACAACGACGCCCTTGTCCAGGAAATAAGTTAAACAGGGAACAATTACAGATCATCACGGGCAAGAAGAGTAGAGAATTCTTTTGGCATTTTAGTTTATTACAAACAGTTTGAAATGTATGTACATTTAGTTGATAAGGTGGTTAAGGTCCCTTGTGTTCTCCAGAACTACCTCATGACCACAAACGTGATCGATATGAATGCAGTCAACAATTATAGTATGATGCGTCTTAAAGGTGTACCTTCAAAAAGTAAGAGACTCGTTTTTCTCTTACTTCATTTCACAATATGGTGGCAGTGGGACAAAATTTGAGTCATATATATATATATATTTCTTTATCATTTCATGGCTTTGTATTAATGTAAGATTATTTTATTTATTGATTGATACAACATTTTCTGTAAATTTTTAAAATTTTATGAGAGTAAAATATTGATTTAATTTTTTTTCCAGAAATTTTGATATGCATGCCTGACCCCAAAATATTCCTGAAGTAATAAGCTCATTTTCCCTCATGTAATTTATATTTTCTTGGTATTATTTATTCGCTTCTTATTTGGTCTTCCCCTACGACGACATCTCACTCTCCTGATTCAATCAATGTTCAGTCTGGCTGCTACTCCATCCTGGCGTTGCAACAATTCTTGTTGTGTCATACAATACACTGTGCTCTCGGACTGTACAAGTTGCTCTTCCAAATACATTTTAAAATGGTTTTAATAATTTTAGAACGGTTTAAAAATCGAGTTTTATTATTCGAGAGCTTATACAATTTTAAATATGAAAATGGTAGACTCCGATAGGTAAACAACTGGTCACGTGATACTAGAGTTAGTTTTCCGATTGGGACGGTACACGACCTGACTCCGGTCGGCAGATTATGTCCAGTCTGGTCGCACCTAAAATATTACAAAGGTTACGTCGAGTAATTCTCGTATTTTGCAGAGGAAGAAGGAACAGATGGGAGGGAGTCTACCTGTAAGAAGTTATCAAAGGGGTTTTCTCGGTAACCTCAACTCCTTTCTTTGCTCCTCCAGTTTCAAGTACTACTATTCAAACACACAAACAAGAGTCTGTGAAACGTTCGTGCGCCACACAAAGCAGTGCAGCCCCCCACCCCCCAGAAAAGGGTGGACTTGATAATGTGCCCCTCCCTCCATCATTAAAGAAGACCATCTGCACCCGCTGTAGTTGGGACCTATCTAGATTCTAGACGACTGCTCACTAGACAGGCATCAGGTTACAAGGTTCTAGCTCTAGAAAACAATCTTCTATTTGGGGCTACGGCGTGAGCCTCTCGGTACTCAACATGGGTCAAAATCTTAGCAACGTTCGATGTGTGTAAGTTCACCAGTGTGGAGTCTGCACACAAGTTGCTGTTATATTGGCGGGAGGTTGGGATGTAAGAACCAAAACAACTCTTTATATTCAGTACACAAACAATAGTAACTCCAGTGTGTGGTAAATAGCGTGAACATGGATATATGTCATGTTTATATGTTAAATAGGGGCGTATACAAGTCGAGCATTAAGAGATCACAACTATGTGGCGACCTTTGTCATTAAATACTGCAAATTGTTTATTTCAAAACTGACTTCAAAGCACACATAACCATTTGGGGGTCACAACCCGGGAAAAGCTACAAATCATACCATAGTACCATAAAACAAGCTTTCTCATAGCAGAGGCCTTGTCCGCGACGAGTACTTGGGACATTTTCAACAGTTTGGTTTGGGACAAATTAAAAAAGCCAAACATTAATTATCTGTAAAACAAGACGACTTTCCATAATTACCTGCGTCTATGGCTGAAAAGCTGTAATTTTCATCAATCAGTACTAACAATACAATAGATAGGAGCTCGTTATTGTTGGGCCTAGTTGTTTGCGTCGCAATTCCCTCTGTGATGAAGCTACACTCATTCTAAAATGTATCTGTTGGTTGAAATAAAGTGTGAGACTGTGCACAAGTACTTCTCTGGATCCTAAATACCTGCTGCTCGCTCACAGGTATACCCAACCTCACGGATGTTATAAATAGAGGAAGTAGTTGAATGAGATTAACATACAACTTCCTGTCGCCCTCTGGATCCAGATATCCCGGTGATGACGTCAGTCCTAATGACACGCATGCGCACACTGACGTCATAGGACTTATATAGCTCACATAGTGACAGTTCTGTAGTCCGTAGAGGTGAGAGAAACCTACAAGTCCCCACTCGTGACCATGACGGAGTCCACTCAGGGTGTGGTTTCCCACTCTCCTTCCATGCCTTGCTCATTCAGTAGACCTGATAACGTACAAATAAACACAAACACTATATCTCAGGTAGGTCGTTGCTCCTATTGATTAGTTGAGTGTTCTGATAGCTCCTTGCTGTATGTACACTATTTTATTTCGAGACGGTGTGTCGAGCTTTCTCATTGGTCGGCCCGGTCACGCGACAATATCAAGGGTTGTTCTAAGAGTGTTTGTATACCTTTAGTTCTAAAATAATGTTATTGTTGTACAACATCCATAAAGCACTCCTCCTTTGAGCCCCTCTCCCCTTGTAACACCCAGTAGAAGGTCGGGGTTCAAATCCCGGTGTTGTGTGCTAAGAGCAGGATAGTTTGGAGGCAATGAAAACAAATTAATGTCACTATTGTTGTTTTTTCCCTTCATTTAACACGTGTGAGTTGTTGGCGCCGAGGACCTCCTGAGTTAAGTGGACACTTCTCCAGCCAGACAAGTCCAGTGAAAGCCCTCACCCGGAATGAATAGCTGGAACGTGTCCTAACTACTGTGACAAGAAACATGGGCGGCCCTTACTCTGGAGCACATGACAAGCTAGAGCACGTACAGAGCATTGGACATGAGGTTAAATAGAGCTGATAGGTTCGGGAAGTGCCTGGTCATGACACTACGACATTCTGACAAGCTAGAGCACGTACAGAGCATTGGACATGAGTTGAAATAGAGCTGATAGGTTCGGGAAGTGCTTGGTCATGTCACTACGACATTCTGGGGACCTGAATCATCATCATCATCATCATCATCCTTGTACCTTTCGAGAAGGAAGAGACACGATATAAAGAATCTTGGGGAAATTAATTGTAATTTCTTATTAAAAATAAGTACGCGGGCTTATTGATTAATTGATGTTTAACACCAGATGATGTGACCTTGATAGGGAAATTGAAATATATGAAGTCATCACGTGACCCAATGAATCAGGGATCAAAGGGGGAGGGGAAATATAGGAAATGTATTCTGATGAGCGTATTTAGTTCTGACGTTCATATCTTCTTCTTTGCCGAGGTTTAGTTGAATAATCAAGATTTACAAATATTTCAGAAAACATTTAGTTGTTTTGTTAATTTTCTTATTTTTCACACAACAAAAATGCCCTGAGCATTCCCAGATCTCTATAGATTTTTTTCCAGGGGTTTGGCGACCCTGATAAACATTCGCCTGGAGAGATGAAAGGAAGATCACACGAAGGAAACAGCTAGTCAAGATCGAACCCCGGAGTCGAGGCGCGCTAACCAATGGTGCCATTAGTTAAGGGGCGAGACAGGCCACACAGCAGGACTTCCGACTCCGCCAGTCGGGCGGCAATGAGGAACTTCCGATCAGACGTAGTCCCTAGAGGGGGGCCCGTGCCTGTAATGAGCGTATCAATCACAGCCTCACGATACACTTCCGACACACTCGCTTCATGTATTACTCCGCGGGGCTAGACTCGGAGGGGAGTTTCTCATGTAGCATTAGATACACAAAACTACCACAGAAATGTGTACTGATACGTACTAACTACTGACACACAACACATCAGGCCACTAGGTGATAACACGCCATATTGCACATTTTACCCGGCACCGGTTATGTTCTAAATATAGTTTCCCTTCGTTGTAGTTGTTTCTTGTACATTTCTACCCTGACCCTAGAATAGGTTCCCTAATAAAATACACGCAATGTCCAAATTTTGCGGTTAGGTAGACTTTGATAGGTTTTTTAACATTTGCTCGTGAGTGATATCTATATATTCTGTCTACGGCTCGTCCAGCCTGGTTTGTCGTTACCAGCGAGACTGGGGCTGTCGTTACCAGCAAGACTGGGGCTGGTTAAACTTATATATTGCTCGTCCAGCCTGGTTTGTCGTTACCAGCGAGACTGGGGCTGTCGTTACCAGCGAGACTGGGGACCGAATGCATCGAGAGTATTTTTTTTATACCAAAAATGGTTTCCCACTTCCCTCACGTAAATGCGTGTACAATGTTTATAAAAGAACTCTAAATCTCATCTCATCTCATCTCATCTCTTCTAGAGGGCGGAAGAAACGACAAAAGAAGGATAAAACACACTTTATAGTGCCAGTTATTTACTCTATTCGCGGTGCAAGCAGCCAACGAGCGTGAAACATGGCAACAGCGCACTGAGAGCTTCCAGGAATCAAATAAAAGCAACCCGCCCGCCACCTTTGGTCGCGCTGCCATCGCCTGACTAGAAACCAGTTTCGTTCGCTCCAACACAAATTCTTCACGGTCTTTGAGGTACAAACATACAAGGCGTGATCACAAAATGTGACTCACAATGACCCGGCGTCACTCTCGGCTCGTCGGACAGACAGAGAGGCCTAGCTCTTGACACCATAGCTCCGATACATGTTTCACGACTTGGGGACATCGCCTGGCCACCACGTTCACCAGACCATGTCTACGTGACTCACTCAACAACAATTCACCAACTTAAAGAAAGAATTGCTGTGGAAATTGAAAAAACGCAACAATACACATTGCTCTAAAGTCGTGTCAAGTTTCGAGGAGCGCGTACAATTATGAAGTAACACTGCATATAATGGCGGCCGAAGGAAGCGCAAGTATTTTTACAGTTTTTATAGCACTACATATTTTGGCCAAAACAAATCAAATATTTCTCCAGAAGCAACATGGAGGTTAGTTTTCTGCGCATGCCCATATCAACAGATCTGGAATATCTGTCAAGGGTGTCCAGGAATTATGTCAATACTTTTTCTCTTTATTTAAAATGTTTTGACACCATTCCAGGACACCCTTGACAGATATTCCAGATCTGTTGATATGGGCATGCGCAGGAAACTAAACCCTATGTTGCTACTGGAGAAATATTTGATTTGTTTTGGCCAAAATATGTAGTGCTATAAAAACTGTAAAAATACTTGCGCTTCCTTCGACCGAACCTTAAGGACATTGTTTAAAAAAAAAACTATCTAAGGAGTATGTAGAAAATGTTCCATCTTTTGTTGTTTATCTGATTACCAACCCTTCCTTCACCTCTGACAAGACATCTTGTGAATGTGTGGAATGCCAGGCCTCCACCGTGGTTCGGATCCCACGTTAAACTGTAGGTCCTCCATTTCATCTCACAATCACCCTACCATTACACATTAGCGTAAGTGCGTATAACCCGAACGGGTAGTAAGACGCGGTGCTAATAATAAGTTTGTTGTTTTAAGGGTAATTTGAAGCATACAGTAGACACAGTAGATAGTGCACGCTCACGGCTACTCGACAGTATACACAGTAGACAGTGCACGCTCACGGCTACTCGACAGTACACACAGTAGACAGTGCACGCGGAAAGAATGTCAACTACTATTTGAGTGTGGAAAACAATTTTGGAAATACATCTTCAGTAGGTTGGACCGGTATTCGAACCCCGATCTCCACATCATCGACAGTCCAGTTTATTACGACTATAAGTCTCTAAGACCAGTGGTGCCGGTACCTACACGTAAAGTAAAAATATAGCCTAGCCTAGTGCCTACACATTTATTATTTATTCTAGGTGTTGATTATAGAATATGTATAACTTGTAGTAAGCACTAACTTAAGGGGTTCCTACAAAGTTTAACAGAAAATTATATCTGAGGGTTCCCGAATAAAAAAGGTTGAATACCAACGCCTTAGACCATGCAACCATTTATTGACGTGGGTTCTTTTTAGTTTTTAACTATAAAAAGTTACCACTCTTTTCTTGATGTTCCTTCTCAACGTTCATGGCTCGAAGTGTAAATAGAGAGAGAGAGAGAGATGCAGGTTCTCCTCTCTATCTCCAACCTTACCACCCCCGACCAGAGTTACAGGGGAGACCCTCTCGCGCCTTTACAAGCCCTGACAGGCATGTTCCGGTACACAACCCCGACCAAAATAAGGGGCGTTACAAATAGTCTACCTATGTACTTCATTGAGCCACTTTATGATTCAAAACCAACTCCCGGCCTCTAGAGCTATTCAGTGTGGTCTTTGCTGGCTCGTTTAGTATTAGACGATATCAAACTAGTATAGCCCGTGAATGTTGGGAACACTTGTAAAGGAAGGAAGGACAAGACTGTACCGAGCCACTGATACATGGTACCTCTAGTCCCCTCGCGCGCCTGGAGAGCTACAGTCACCTCGCGCGTCTGGAGAGCTACAGTC
>CABFOW010004728.1:0-24571 GCA_902141385.1 Timema californicum | reverse complement strand
TTTTTTTTTCTCGCAGTGGTACTACAGCTGAATACATCCGATGAAGCCATCTTGTCTGGGGGCCCTTTGAAAGGGAACTACATCTTCGCCCAGCTGCACTTTCACTGGGGTGCCAACGATTCTATCGGCAGTGAAGACACTATCAACAACCATACGTATGTCCATAGAGATATGTACACTCGGAGACAAACAAAACACAAGACAAGAGTTTTACATTTCAATCTTGTTATTTTCAAATTGTGGGACTTGTTTGGATTATTATTATTTTATGAGATTAGAAATTTAAAATTCGATTTTATAAAATACAAATATATTACAATTCTTACACTTTGTAGGTGCAAATGTATTGTGCCAATGACGGTACTCTTTATAAACGAATAGATGGTATTAAACAGCTGATTAATACATCCGAGTAATGCTTACCAATCTTTCATCAATCGTGTACTACCCCTTTTGGGGCCATGGCCTGACCAACTTGATACTTCCAGCTAATTACTAAAAAATAACTCATTATCTTGTAGAGTAATAACATCGGTTCCATTTTTGTTTGATCATCGTGTCTTACTACCCATTCAAGTTAATCTACTCACATTCGCGTGGAAGGAGAGTGGGAAACCGTTTAGGAAAACCATCCTCAATAGACCCAACCGAGATTTGAACCTTGATCTCCCCGTCTTCAGCAGGCAACATTAACACAAGAGTGACGCCTTAGACCATTCGGCCATTGAAGCGGGTATGCTAAATTTTAACAATGCTTTGACGGTAAGCTAAACGAAGCCATGACGGAGGAAAAAAAAGGTTTATGAAAGTCAGTGACATCACAACAAAATATGTACTGTATTAATTTATTAAACTTACTATTATAAAAAATATTTTTATTGATTTATACAATTCAGTGGTCACATACCTCCCAAAATCCTTAACACACTCTTGGGGTACATGTACCACAGTTTGAGACACGGTGGATCAAAGCAACTAAAATATTATATAACACATTGAAAGATTTAATTGTATCCCTTTTAAAAATAAATATTATACAGTATGCATTAAAAAACCATAAAAATAAAATAAAATGGATTAAAAGTAAATTTTAATACATTGATGAACCATTGATTTTATATTTATGAATCTCTTTAAGAAAAAAAAAACAACAACCTTTTTTCAATATTCACATCCAATCTCCATTTCCTTTGTTTTATTCGTTCCTTTGACACGTTTATATCTCATTGTCCTATTATTTTTTACTAAATATATTTTTGTTCCTTCTGTGTTTCTTGAGTTCCGATAGAATGAAACCTAGGCCGGGGGAATGTGCGGTAATGATTGAGTTTCTTCAAGGGGCAGCCGATACTTCTTTGTCCAGTGGCAGCAGTGTAAAGTGTGCACTGTGTTCTTCTTTTCATTATATAAGCCATATTGTGTTCGTTCTCTTTCACGTGTTTCTATATATCTTTCATAAATATACCGGTATCTTAATATTAATTAATTTGGATAATACATTATTGAAATAGTACAAAATACAAATAATATTTATTAAAAAAATATGTATCCAAGCACAATACAAACCAATCATATAATGAATTAAGCATATTAAATTATGAATCAAACCGGAGACTTTATGTATATATTTGGTGACTTTTTATTTTCAGGTTTCCATTAGAACTTCATTTGGTTTTCTTCAAGCAGGATTACGTAAGTTTCAACCATGCTCTCGACTTCAAGGATGGGCTTACAGTTCTTGCTGTGTTTTTTGAGGTAACTACAGTTCGATTAAATAGGAGATAACTTTTTTTTTATTTACATCTATACATATCACTAAAATAATCTTTATATAGAACATATGTTAAGTCATGTAATCTTCTGTTTGTTGTTTAGTAATAATACTTAGTCTACATTGAAAACATACCAGTACTATAGTTCTTGTTAATTTTAATTTAAGTGTTCGAACAAATTTCAATTTTTAATTTTAAATGCTCCATATAATAGGTAATTTTTATTTGTTATGTTTAACAATGGGGTTTCTCAACACCTTAACTCAGTTTGTAGCATATCTGTCTACTGAGTAAACAGTACTGGTACCGGGTTCAATTTCCAGCATGGCTGAAAAATGTATTAATGGTGAAATGTGGGTTTTCGCCTTTCCCAGTAATGAATTAACGGCTGGGTGTTATGTCTGTTCTATATTTAAGTTAGTTTATAAGTTGTGTACTGATATATTCAGTCAGTTCAGAAATTGTATGTAAAATACATCAAGTAAGAAAAGTTAATAATGAAAATCTAATTAATTAATTATGCATGGAGAGAGAGATTAAAAGAAAATGTACCTAATTTTAAGACAAATAATTTAATCTGTTAGGTATAAAAGGCCTGCAGTTTTATCCTTTTTGTATTTATAAATTTCTCTCATCATCCATTGTTTATAGTTTTATGTGACTTAAGTTTCTCGATCGTACCAGGTATACGGCGACGATAACGATATCTACTCAGAAATTGTGAGTCACCTGCCCCGGGTGGTAAACCCTGGAACCAATGCCCGACTGAAACGACCAGTCAACTTGGACTCCTTGTTGCCGAGCATTCGTCACCTCTATTTCACTTACGAGGGCTCTCTCACCACCCCGCCTTGCTCCGAGGTGGTGACGTGGATAGACTTCAAGCAGCCCATACTGCTGTCCGCCAGACAAGTACGCTTTCATCCCGAGTGCTGTCAATTAAATATTCCTCTCCTATAGTACATTATTTCCGAATCGCCCAGCGCTATGATATGTCCCAGCAAGAATCATGATTAATTGATCAATTAATTAATTAATGGTTATCACAGGCCTCGCGCCGATCACACAAGCTGCCTCCATTCCGTTTTGTCCTGAATCCTATTTCGCCAGACCCTGCTCCTTGAGATTTATAACCACATCGGCATTCAAGTTGTTCTAGATAATATATATTTTTATTGATAGTAGTAAATATGATAAACAAATTAACGCAGATTTTGACATGATGTCATGGACTTAAATAAACCTTTCTTTCCGTCTGTCACAGACAGCTTTGTTTTAGCTTACCACTGAAGCTTTGTTAAAATTTAGAACCATCATTAATACTCTAGAAAATAGAAGGTGTTTTTATTCTACTTTTTTTTTTCCGGCTAAGCTATGGAAGGGGTACATTGGTAATCCTGTGGTCTCCTAAGGGGTAAAACACTAATAAAAGTTTGGAAAACAGATTTATAGAATATTTAACAATAAGATCAACTATTTAATCCAGGAGGCAGGAATCAGGAAGGTAACTTTAAGGGAAGACACCCGCAACATTATAATAGGAGAATCACTTTCTAAGAAGGAAAGCCCATCCCACAAATCTGTGATTTGAACCTTGACCTGCAAGGCTACAGTGACTAAGTGCAACGTTAGTATACATATTGGACTGCTCGGCCATCCTTAAATTTTACTTTCACTGCATTGGTACAGTAGCCCCATGGCTTCTTTGGTGCTGACTGACAGCTCACAGCTGACTTATGACAGTCAACATTTAGGTATATAGATAACTTTTACTGTCAGAAGTGACAGCTGCTAAACACATGTTTTTGCAGATCATCTGGTTCGGCGCAGGGATACGTAATTTGGTCTGGTGTCTTTTTAAAGCTGTCAGTCAGCACCAAAGAAGCCATGGGGCTACTGTATCTAAGTTGATTAAATGCATAAATTAATTACGCTAAAGGAATAAGGATGAGGAAGGTGGAGTTATTTATTTTATAGGAAATATACCTTCATTTGTTTGGAGGTAAGAGTGAACTACCTTGGAAAAATCATCTTCAGAATGCCCGACCTAGATTCAAACCCCAACCTTCCCTTCGGTGGCAATCCAGTTTAATATACAACCGATGATGTGGGTTTGTGGGTATTCCTTAGAATTATTTGATATGGTTGAATTGCAAATAACACAAGAGTTAGTAAAACACAAACTCTGGTTTTACTACAAGGAATGTAGCGGCAGAACAGACATTTTGTTTCTATGTGACGTAATGACCATTTAACCAAAAATAAATTTTCCAAAAGTATTCACAGTTTTAAAAATGGCAAATGAATATGGGAATTAGTATTTTCCTGGATATGTGAATGGATGTGTGACATTATTAAACAATATGGGATGTGAAAAACTATGTCTTTTAATTCAAAATAATTTGAGATATTTTTATCAACTCAATTTTTAGCGGTAAATAATACAACAGAAAGCTGTGTCAGGCATACTTCAACACTGTTCACTCGAAATTATAAATGGATGGTAAGTTGCACAGGACATAGTAGAATTTTACGGAGAACATGTTTTTGGACATTTTATTTTGTCTGAGAATCTTTGTCAGAGTAAATTTCGATAAATTCACTATATTCAAAATGAAAGTTAGTCTGTTAAAACCTACCTTGAGAACAAATAAGTATATAACCTTGACATGACTTTATTTCTCATATTCCATTGACACTCCGTTAAAACGCTCAATTCGAATTTCCAGGTAAACGCTTTCCGCAAACTGCGCTCCGAGGAAGGTATCCTCACCCAAAACTTCCGGCCGGTGCAGCCACTGAGTGGGCGACTGATCCATTTCAATGTCGCAGACGATCTCAGCAGATCAGGAGAATCTTCCGTGCTGAGGAGTGTCCCGGTAGGAGCGCTGTGTATAACCGCGGCAGTCCTGACTTTGCAAGCAATGTACTCGAGGTGAAACGTCAAAACACAGCTGTGATTCTTCGTTTAGGAGAGTCCAGCGAGCTATCGTACCTGAATACACCCCCCCTCCACACAATGCTCGTGTTCAAAGTGTAAGACAATCCAAATTGCTTCTTGATATTAATTTATAACAATAAATAGGTTTTAAGATCTGATTGTAGTGTTGGAGAAATTATCGTCAAACTTTATTTAGGTATTATGATGGCTAAAGAAAAAGTTGCATTTATAGATGAACATGTTTTGCTTATACTTTTAGAAAAAAACAAATGTAGATGTGTCAATATTAATGTTCTTTTGTAAACAGACAGATGGATATGTTTGTATTTCAATGAATGTAAACTTTTCTAAGTGAATCATTGTCAGCTACTTGCTTTGATTAATTATGTTGAAGAGTTTGAAATTTGTGGAGTTATGGTTACCAGCAGATTTTTTTATCTAAAAAAAACCAAAATATATTTGTGAAAAAGGAGTAATAACAAATAAGTACCCCTAAAAATTGTCTACGGTTGATTACAAAAATAACAATTTAATAACCAAGTCATAGAAACTTAATAGCTCTGGGTGGTGCGAATTATAATGTGTTCGGAAAGACTGATTTAAGATTTGACGGGGAGAGTCATAAAAATTGAATCACCTTAATTAATGAAGCTCTGTAATTATTACCATGGTTACCATTTTATCATCCATGAGATGATTAAACTTACAGTATTTATCGTAATTCTTATTAATTATTTTTTGTGTGTGTAAATTAATCTTAAATGGGACATAATAAGCATTTAAATTTCGTAAAAATATAATTTCATAAGATGAAAAAAAGTAATTATGTATTAAACTTAGTTTTAAGAATGTTACACGAAAGAGAAATAACTGTGCCATGTAAACAATTAGTTCAGTATTTAAGTGCACAGAGAAGAAATGTGCTTGTTTTGCATGATATTGTTCTAAGGTAGTATTCACAATAATGACAACATTTATAGTGTTTTAATAATCGTGTACATTAAGTGTACAACCCAATTGTAATGGCGACAGTAGATAGAGAGGTGAACACAATGCGCTCGCTCGTTCGACTTAATTGGCTTGGGTTATGCGTCATTGTGCGAGTTTTAAAACAAATGAGCGCGCTCTATGAACAAAAAAGTGTGATATTATTACATTTATTACAGGTAGTATTAACACTAGTTCTAAATGAAAAGTACTAACAATTTAGTCTTTAAATTAAAAATACATTTTAACACCCAGGTTAATAACCAGTAGGGATAAAAAAGGGTATTTAGGTTAAAGTGCACCCACATTAGTAAGCAGTGAATATGGAAAAATCACAACACCTTAAACCGTGTGACGACCTTATGTCTGTATGTGGAAAAAAGTATAATGTCAAATTGTCTATATTAACTTATTCTCAAATATAGCCAACAATAAACCTGCCAAGAAAATAAATGTGTATTATATTTAAATAAATAAATAAGGGAATAAAACTATTTATTTGGGGTGTCCAAAACTTCCAAATGTTGTCTTCAACGCGTTGCTATAAATTTACATACTGAACTTTGTTCACCCCTACTATTTATAGTAAAGAACACTACAGATATATTTAGTCAAAATAGGTTAAACAAGTTGTTTCCAACCATACCAGAGTTTTACCCCAATTTTTGTCTTTTGAGATCAATGCGACCCCCTTGATAACCAACGAGTATTAATATCTCAATTTTTAAATTATTATTATTATTCTTGGTGACCGGGCGGTCTAGGGGTAAGGTGTCAGACTTCTATGTTGGCGGCCGGGGTTCAATCCTCGGTCCCGGCACAGGTTTATCTGATTACCAAACCCTTCCTTCACCTCTGACAAGACATCTTGTGAATGTGGAGAATGCCATGGCCTCCACCGTGGTTCGGATTCCACGTTAAACTGTAGGTCCTCCATTTCATCTCACAATCACCCTACCATTACACATTAGCGTAAGTGCGTATAACCTGAACGGGTAGTAAGACGCGGTGCTAATAATAATAATAATAAATTATTATTCTTGCTGAATCTTACTACCAGTCCAGGTTATCCGGATTTAATTACACTTGTGGGGTAAGTAGAGCTTAGAGGAAATGTACCTTTATTTGCGTAGAGAAAGACAGGGGGGGAAACCATTTAGGAAAGGTCATCCCCAGTACCCTTGATAGGAATTAGCATCCCGATCTAATCACCGACGAAAAAAACCAGCATGGCATTAAGGCCCGTATGTGAGAATCAAAACAATCAACGAGCCCAAGTGGGCACTTTGGAAGGTATGGTAGGAGTGCCACTTGACCAAACACAAGACTATTACCGCAAACTTAGTCAACAAGTAACTGTCAGTTACTACACAGTAACATTAACATTTCTTATCGATAAGTCGATTACATTATTTGTTTTATTTGTATGTGGTATTTAACGTGCACTTAATGAACTGACTGATTATATCAGCAAACGAGAATTTTTATGAGCTAGAACGAGAGGGCCTACTGATTTTGCCAGGAAATGTATTTTCATATAGCGTTCTTGACTTTTTTACACGCCACAATCGACATGCAGTCGATATCGACACTTCCCCATCAAAGGAAATTGTGCTAAGGATTTTTATCGCAAAAGAAAATGCAGTCAACTCTGAGTGGGTTTAAACTCATGAACATTTGAGTCCTGAGGCGAGCGCTTTACCCCAAGACCGAGGTCGAAAAAAACCGCTTACACTTCTATTTTTGATTTTACACCTTCCTCTAGTCATTATGATCATTTAAAAAAAGTAAATATAATAAAGTTATTGCCTCAACAAGCATTACGACCCCAACTTAGAACATTCAATGACCCAAAAGGGGGCCGCGACCCTCAGGTTGGTAACCACTGGTTTAAACTAAGTTGGTTCATCAGGTGGGAAAACACCTGCTCAGAATTTTTATTGGCCTTATAGTAATAAAAGTAAAAGGTCAAAATATGTAAAGAGATAAAGATTATAGTTTTTACTATTGATCAAGTTAGTATCGAAATTTAAAAAAAATTGAAATAGTTTTATTTCAAATTGAGAGAAAAATGTATATAATAGCTAAACATAAAATATTCATTAAACTTGATTTGAAGAGAGAATATTATATTATTATTTAAGAAAGATATAAACAAAACCATGATTAGTTATATTTTTTAATTTCTTATATGTGTTCATTAAATATATTTTGTGTGTAACATGATCAAATGAGATATCACTAATTTAACTAATAAATAATGTAGTTTTTATAACATTGTGTGGATATCTGAAGTGACTTCCAGGTAAACGTGGATGAATAAGCAAAAATTTAGATATGTGTGTGTTTGCTAAAATGTAATAACTTTGGAATAATTTAAAATAAGTTTGAACTAGAAACTCTACAAACTGTCTTTACGAGTTGAATATTAAGAGATGACCCAATTTATTAATCATAATCAAACACATAAATTGCTTATTATATTGGTACAGTTCAATGTTTATAGGAAAGGCTTTTATCTGACAGCTAGAAAAGTTACTAGATCTACTTTCACACCTTCGTATGTCAAATCATGTGATCTGAGGCTGTCACTTTTGATAGATAATATCAAAGCCATAAAATAACTTTAAATAATATACTCTAGAAAAATGTAATCAATTATGTCTGCAAACAAGTTTGTATTTGTTAAAAGGGTCTTCCTATAAAAATTGGACTGTAATAAGTTTCTGCGAAGAAAATAACAAATTTAAAATATAGCTGTAAGTTTATTTATAGATTAAAATCTTGTAAATGTAAAATATGTACATAAAAAAAACATTAAAAAATACTGTATTAAAAGTTGTTGTTTTTCTATGTAAAGCTAATTACAGCTTAACCTTGTGAAGGATGATGCAAGATTACACCACAAGAAAGTGGTTCAGTTTTAATACCAAATTAGAATTATATTTCAAAAATATTTTATCAAAATATTTAAAAATAAATTAATCCTTACCCTATCTTGTAATATGTTTAACGGTTTTGAATCAAACAATTGTTCGGAAACTGAGCAGTTAACAAAAGATGGGTCAGATCACATATTTCTCAAATTTGAATCTTAAATTTTCTTTCGAATCTTGAATCCAAATTATAATCTTTAAAAATGTACAATTTGAGTTAAAGTGAAAATATTTGCTATTGAATTTTTTTTAAGTTGTTCCAATACTTTGTGCCAAGGACAAATGTTTTTTTGTCCGTCGTGTCGATTTTGTTTTAAACAAAAGAGAGAAACTTTTTGGTAAATTAATTAAATTAACAAAATTTTATATAAATTTGTTTTGTTACTCTACAAATTATACAAGTCTACATAATTATACTCACCAATTGCTTAAAATACTTATATTAAGTCAAGATCTTCATAAATTGTATTTGAAGACAATGTTTTGAGATTTTTACGAATCTTGAATCATTCGAAGGATTCAAGGAATCGAACATCCCATCTCTAGACATAATTTACAACAATCAGGACTAAACATGTTATGCAATCCCCAACACTTTTACTTTACGGTGGGATTAAAGTGAAAGCGAGTAAAGTTCAGTAATGTTTGCAGTTTTTATAACAAAAAAAAACTTTTTAAACAGCTAAAATAAAATATTTCTCCAGGAAATACATTTAGTTTAACTTACTAAACAGTTCTTGAATATTTTTCATGAGCATTATTCAATAACTGTTTGAGATTTATATTGGCAAAAAATCAAAATAAACGTATTTACTCAAACAATTTTATATTTATTTATGCTGAATAAAGTTTGTCATTAAAAAGGTAAAACTAAGGACCACAAATAAGAAAAGGTAAGCTATGTTTACTGTCGCCAACTTGTTGGGACCAACATCCTGGGTCCTCCGCTAGTTTTTAATCAGTCCACACATTTCTAGCCATGGATAACGACGTGTTACTTGCTATTTATTGTGTTGAAGGGAAGTGTACTCTTGCAAATAATAATAAGAAGAAGAAGAAGAAGAAACGGTGGGGGTGAGTTAGAAGTTTTTTGACTAAATGTTGAGTTGAACATAGGAATAATGAATTACCTACGTTTGCAAAGTGGAGTTGATAACTCTGTACGCATGTAATGTTCCAAAGAACAGAATACTTTTGATTTAAATCAATTAGTTTAACTGTATTAGCCTTGTTCCATTCCATGATCACAAAACTATGCAAACCCCGATGTTAAAAGTTAAACTAATCTTAAAACAAATCACGTGAATCACCAAGACTAGAGACCGGCTCAACCCGATAGCGCATGCGCAGAACCTTACAACTCGGCCAACATGTTGAGTTGGTCGTTTATTATCTCCAACAAATGATTCGACATAGCCCAACACAACTTGTTGGCTCTGACCGGCTCGCCCAACACCAACATCTCCAACAAGTTGGTAAGTTGGTAAAGCGTTTAGATTGTAACCCAACTTGTTGAGATCGTGTTAGCCAACATGTTGTATTACAATTTGAACAAGGCATTAATGACATAATAATATAAAACTGAAGGGACCTTCAAGATGTAATTTTAGATTTGTCAGAAAGATGTTACTCCAGTCTGTTGTAAGAGTAATGGATAGCACAGTCTATATATAATTATAAGTCAATAATCGTTAAACTTAACAACTTACTTTTACATCACAACACCAAAATAATGAATAAGAGTCATTTGTTTGAACTTAAATGTACAGTAGCCCCATGACTTCTTTGGTGCAGACTATCAGAAGTGACAGCTGCTAAACGCATGTTTTTGCAGATCATTTGGTTCGGTGTAGGGATACATAATTTGGCCTGGTAACTTTTCAAAGCCGTCAGCTGTGAGCTGTCAGTCAGCACCAAAGAAGCCATGGGGCTACTGTAGCAAGCTTACCTTACATGAATCAAATAGCCAAAGCTATTATTTATGCTCTGCCTTAAAATATGAGTGAAGAATGACCCTGAGCACGGGACGAATCCTGGATAGCTCAGGGGCTAGAGCATTGGCGTACTAAGCCAAAGGTCCCGGGTTCGATTCCTGTGTTCAGGTGTCATTTTTCAATTTTCAGAATATGTTATCTTACATGATTACACTATGGTTCAGTTTATAATATAATACCTTAATGTAATCTGTCAAAGTAATAGAGTGGAGGGTACACATCAAAATAAAGAAATGGTTAAACCTGTGGATATTTAAAATAGATGAGCATTATGAAATAGTTAAAAAACTTGCTCTCTTCCAGGTAGAACCATTTTTTTCTTTTTTATTGAGAAATATCACTTTGTGAAATTATTTACAAATTAATTTTAAACATTATTTTTACTAACAATTTTAATAGAAGTTTCTTATTTAAAAAAATATGTGGCTAAGCTTTACATACGTATAAAATATGAGTAAAAAGGTTAGATGTCAATCCTCGTCAACATCCAACTCCTGATTAGCTCTGGCTCCAGCGTCAACACTCGTGGCAAAATCTTCCTGACCCTTTTTTAGCCGATCACGAATCAACTCGGCGATAGCTTTCTGCGTGCGCCTTTCTAGCCGCTCAAGTTTCTTGGCAACATCGCGCTTTAGGTCCCAGTCCGGCTTGCGAGGTGCGAGATTAGTAATGTCCTAATAGAGGGAATTACAAGACAATAAACTATTTCAAGAGATTCTAGTTGGAGTGGATTTATAAACAGTTCCCAAAAAGATGCCTCCAACAGCCTCATTACATTACCATACTATCTCAGTCTTGCATCCTCTACTATCTCGTGTACTCAAACATCTTCATTACATACCCATACCATCTCATGTACTCCAACATCCTCATTACATGACCATACCATCCCAGTCTTGCATCCTCTACTATCTCATGTACTCCAACATCCTCATTACATGCCCATACCATCTCAGCCTTGCTTCCTCTACTATCTCATATACTCCAACATCCTCATTACATGTCCATACCATCTCAGTCTTGCTTCCTCTACTATCTCATGTACTCCAACATCCTCATAACATGACCATACCATCTCACCCTTGCTTCCTCTACTATCTCATGTACACCAACATCCTCATAACATGACCATACCATGTCAGTCTTGCATCCTCTGCTATCTCATGTACTCCAACATCCTCATTACATGACCATACCATCTCAGTCTTGCATCCTCTACTATCTCATGTACTTCAACATCCTCATTACATGCCCATACCATCCCAATCTTGCTCCTCTACTATCTCATGTACTCCAACATCCTCATTACATGAGCATACCATCTCATTCTTGCATCCTCTACCAACTCCTACTCTTTCCCGGATAACTCCATTCCTAATCTTGTTTCTTCTCATGCTCCTCACAAACTTCAATCAAATAGCCTCCACTTTCCTAGTCTTTCTTCCATTCAGTATCCATGTTTCTGCTGTGTATGTAACTATGGGTAAAAAGTATCTACCCAACCTTGGATAATCACGATGGTAGAGAATTTGAGAAGCAGTATTTTCTAATAGCCCTCCTAAACTTATTTGGAAAAGTTATCTACATCCCAAAATTAATTCATGATGTGGAGTGTCTATAAAAGATTTACCGATAAGACTATTATCTCAGGATATAAGCTACAGCTTCGTATCTCATTGGTTAATCCACTTGCGACTCATTCGATTTAAATCTTAATGCAGTGTTTTGTATAGAATAAAATACTTTTGAATGAGGCCAGAGCCAAGCTATGAAGTAATTTATCAGTTTATGGTGTGATCATAGCCTACCAGTTCCTCAATGACAACTCGAGAGTTGGCTGCTTCTAGCTGAGCCTTGACTTCGTCGTCAACGTTCCCCGGTTGAGCATCGGGAATAACATTCTCTTTTAAGGATTCATCCAGAGGGCGGTAGCTACGGAACTTGGGTCTTCAACAAGAACAATAAATTGATTAAAATTATAATTTGTATAGAATGCTTACAATTAATTTTGGAAGAAGATATTTAATTCATTTACGCACTTGGAATATTATGATTAGGTTGTTAGAAAGCCAAATTTGTATGATGTTGTTGTTTTGTTGTTATGTCTTACTACCTGTTCAAGTTATATGCACTTACGCTAATGTGTAGTGGTAGGGTGGTTGTGAGATGAAATGGAGGACCTACAGTTTAACGTAGGATCTAAACCACGGTGGAGGCCGGCATTCCACTTATTCGCAAATTGTGATTAATACACGTCTTGTCAGAGCTGAAGGAAGGGTTTGGCAATCAGATGAATCTGTGCTGGGACCGGGGATTGAACCTCAGACCCCCAACACAGAATAATAATAATATTTAGCACCTTAAAGGCCCAGACACAGACTCCGTATCCGTAGGTCCATGGTTCGTGCTCCGTGCTCCTGGTCCATAAGAAATTCTACTCGCGATTACAGTCTCAATATCCGTAATCACGTGACCGTTTCAACCAATGAGATAGTAAGAGACTTCATCCAATCAAAAAATTCGAAAGAAAATAGTCTACAGCACGGAGCATGTATCAAGCAGTCAGCTTATTAAAGAAAAAGAAACCAAAAACAACTTTGTTGAGAAAACTTCCAGTATTTATATTAAAATATAGGTTAAGAACAATCATAAGAAATATATTTATAACTTTATTCTATCAAACTTAAAATAATAAGTGTTTGCAATAGCCTGAAAATGCTAAACAGATGTAGGCCTACTAATATTTTGGATGGAAAATCACTAGTATCCATAATTTATCAATTACAAAATTTAAATGCCACTAGTAAATAGAGAATAAACCAAATAGGGGTGTTGAACCTACAAAAGCAAAGCTAATATTTCTGAGAACTTGGTATTTCTCAGAAAACACTTTCCTAGAAGCTGTTCTTCCCCTTATTTTTAGATTTTTTTTTAAATGTTTCTGAAATAGGTCCGCGTGTAGCCATCTTTTAATTTTGTATATGTTTCCCTAGCGGCGGATTCTATCACTACTATTCTTTCTTTATTTCAAGGCGCATGCGCATATTTACTCGGCTGTGATTGGTAGTCCGTGTAAACGAGTCCGTAGAAAGATAAAGTTGGGCAACTTCTACGAAGTAAGGACTTACGGATAAGGACTCTGTGGCCAGAACAATCTAATATTGTAGCATCGATTTCTTACGGACTACGGATACGGAGTCTGTGTCTGGGCCTTAAGGATGCGGAGCTAAAGGTAAATAGAATACGTCCTAAACTAGGTTAATATACAAACACTTTCAGAAGACTCACGTTGGAAGACTATTTGTAATTTCTGTACTAGGCTTCTGAATTTCTCCTGAAGAAACGTCATCATGTTTCCTTTTTAGAACTTTTAATCTTTCTTTTCTTTTAATTGCTTCTTCTTCCAAAAACCCAACCTTATTGTCAGACGACATTTTGTTTGTCAGTGTCACAAAACTGAAAACATAAAAATAATTTACAAATGAACAAATTTCTTTGCAAGCCACTCTTTATTTAAATTATGTTAGTTCAATAAATAGCAACAAAGCGCTGATTAAACGTAATACAAGATTTTTTTATAATACTAGTTTGAGTAGAACCCTTAATCTTTTTTACCCCTATTTCAACATGATAAATATACATGTTTGTTAACATACCCAATTTGATACGTGATTTGATAATAATAATCTAAAAAAATTGCTTGGAAATTATACTTGACTACTAACAATATTCGTTAGCAAATTGGAATAGCAGTACAAGTTTTATAGACAAACTTAAATTATCCACGTTGTACAAGTGCCTCTAGGCTGTAGTTGTCCACCACAGTGCAAAAGCATATTGATATGGACCCATATTCCTGAATGTGCTTTTGAGAACCTCGAGGACTTTTCCTTTTCGAGTTTCCCGTTTGGCATTCCTCAATCATTTGAGACCATTCGAGACACAAACAATTCGAACTGATCTCTATCACTAATTCTCGAGGTGGTCAACCCACTCGAAATATAAACATTCGCTAGCAATCCAAGAATTAGAAGATCGTAAACTTGAATTAAATAGGCCATTTTCAATCTTTAACAATAAGGATAATGCATTTGCCATTAGTGATAAAGCATTTGTCAAGCTATTTAGATTTAATAAACGTAGTACAGGTACGTGATGGAGGAACAATCTCGAACGTCTGCATTATCTTTTTTTTACAAAGGTTTGCTATGCTTATTAATTTTTATTAATAATAATACTAAAGTGTTGTAATAAAACAAAATTTTAGTTTATCACGCTTTTAAGATAAGACCTTCAATTAATTCCAGAAGAATACTTTTTGCTCAGAAGTAACTCTTTTTTGACATAGTAATAAAAGTATTGTAATAAATTTATTTACAATAGCAAGAAAATTGGATATATATCACTGATAAATCTAGATTGGAAAATATTTAACTTTTATCCTGTGCTGGGTGGGATTGATTGATATCACTGGGAAATAATTCATTGTATGAAGAATTAGTGTATACCATAGATAAGAAAGTATTTTTGGTGTATACAACTTCAAGTGAATTAGAATAGTTGTTTTCTCGACCACTCATCTCGAATACGAACGGTTTGAGTTTAGAAATACAAAAAGTACTTTTGGCGTTTTCGAAGCATCCGAGAAGGCTAGATTCGAGTTATAAACGAGACATCTCGGGAATAGGCGTCTAATCACAGCGTTCTTGGCGCATTAGTTCATCATCGATTGAAGTCTGAATCGACCCTGGCAATGCTTTTAATCTAAGACATAGCACTCAGGCCATCAATCGAAGCCAGCTGCGAGAATGACGGTATCACACAATCTGTATTTTTAAATAAAATGGGTTCATACAAATATTATTGTTTTAATAAGTTTAACTATTTTATTTTTAATATGTTATTCTTGAGTATGACTTTAACAATAACAATAGTTATATTCCTTTATTTGTGTGTAAGTCACATACCCGAATCAGTTTGCTTCACAAGCGATTTAATTAGTCACGACCATATAGATTTAAGATTTTAATCTCTATGGAATTGAGGAAGATTTAAAAAATAGGTTTTTAGAGATAGCTCCATGGCGTCCTTTCAAATAAGAACACAAAGCTCTCGATCATTTCCATAAAATATACTATACAAATACACAATGACTTTAATCGATTTAAAAGTTGTTGAAAAGTGTGACATGCTTCTACTAAGTATTTAAAGTGTAACATTTATTTATAGTTAATTACCGAAAGTAAAGCCTAAAGTGTTATTTTATTTGACCTCATACTAAATAGTTGCTTGAAGCAAACTTTAATATATAATTTTAGGTAAGATCAAATCCAATTTTATCTTTGTTTAAGGTGTCAGTAAATTACAAATCGATGTATAATAGTAAACCACCAGAACATAAATATTTATCACGAGATTCCAGTTAAAAGCATTCTGTACATTAATAATAAGTTTCCATTTGATTTTAAACTATTTAATTTTTATTCTGAAAAATAACCAATTGTTTCATAAATTAGATTAAGAAAAAATCTTTAGACCTGAATTTTAGTGTTGTAAATTAGTTTGATGCATCCCAGGTAGGGAACCTAAATAACAATTATGATAATAAACCAAAACACATGTGGTGCCAATAATGTTAATTGTTTTTGTTGTGTAACCTTCCATAGTCTTTTCAGGAGGGTAAATTCTATTAGGCCACATTTTTGCTATGTTTAGCCCTTCAAGTAATGTTCCTATATTACACCAATGGCCTCGTCGAGCCCCTGTATAGCATTTAAAATTTATTTTCATATTTATCATTATTAATTATTATATATTCTGCTGGACACAATTCCAGGAGTGGTGCCCTTTTACCATATATATTTTAATTAGAAGAGAGAATTGTTTATTTACTGCGTTTATATTGTATTTATAGTTAACATTATTCTCACTAACACAAACTTATATTTAAGAAAAATATTCTATATTTCTCTGTGAGCCAATATTATTTTAAGCAGAGTTTTTAATTATTTAATTTAATGTAAATGGTGGCTATGTAATCTAATGCAAACTATTTATTTTATTTAATATGATTTATTATATATATATATATATATTATTTTTAACTTACCCATTCTAGTCCTACGGAAATCTCAAGTTATAAAATGAAGGCCTACCGGCATCGTAATAATAATAATTGAAAAAAGGAGATCAACTTTAAAATTAATTTTTGAAAAACATAATGAAATTTAATAAGGAAACAATATCTAATCGTAATAATAGAATTCAATGTGAATGAAAATTAATAAATAAATAGATTAATAAAAAATTGGAACTCATAAAAGTTCAAATATTTTATTAAAAGTATTTTTTTTAAATTGATTTTCATTTACATTGAATTCTATTATTACGATTTAAAATTAATGTTCTACTTAAGTCGCAGCCTGAAATTAGTGCACTATTTTGAAATCGAAATATTTTTAATTTTAAAAAACGAATAAAAAGATAGAGATAGTTACTTTATTTGTTAATTACAAGAAAATTACGTATACCCTGATTTTCATAGACAACTCATTATTTGATAACTAGAAAAGTTAATTGAATGTATTCATACGTCATGTCTGATATACAGCTGTCATTTTTGATAGATATTATAAGAACCTATAAAATAACAATGAGGATATAAGTTAGTAAAATGTTATTAATGTCGACAATAGAACACATTTTGTATGCGCTTGAAAGTGGACTTCCTATTAAAATTATGGTATAGACATGACATCCCTTAAGATTTGGCTTTCATTTTTTAATTAGATATTATCTATAATATTAATCAACAAGATCTAGCCTAGCCTCCAATGCAGACTCAGAACATCATATTAAACAAGACCTAGCCTAGCCTCTAATGCAGACTCAGAACATCATATTATAAAATACCTAGCCTAGCCTCTAATGCAGAATCAGAACATCATATTTAACAAACAATTTTTTTTTAAAAGCACCGAGTTGTACTACCCGTTCGGGCTATACGTTTAAAGATAATTTAAAAACAATCAGTTATTAAATAAATATATTTTTTAAGTTAAAAAATAATGCATTGCAGTTTATTTGTCCAACCATCCTCTAACAAATTAAACATGTCTTTGACAAGACTTATATTACTTATATCGTCAAATAAGGTTCTCTTTTGTTCTTTTTATAAAATAAAAATATGCAGTATTACGTTAATAACTTTTGGTTGAAATAAAGTTGAAGATTATTTATACTCGTTGTTACACCTGGGGAAAAGAATTATTCTATAAAAAAAAAAATTAAAAAAATATATAGGCCACCATAGAATTGGGTTTGTAAAGGACGATGCGTAAATGAAACAATGCAAATCTAGTTTATATAACATAACAACAATATATTTTATTTGACATAAATGAATACAATAATGTTAGTTTACATACGCGATGAAACATAAATACTGGTTCATCCATAGAGATATACAAACTGAGATATTATTTAGTTAAACAAAGTGATTATTCAGTCTCCGAATTTGTAGAAATATCAAGTTCAAAAATAACCTTATTTCTAATAATATAAACATATTATTAAATATAAACCGATTTTTGATAATAAATACAAATGTTAATTCAGAACAGCACACATCAATAGGCCTACTTGCCATGTGTTTGAAAAATATTTTGACTGGCGAAATCTTGATTGCGAACACAATTATATTGTGATGAATTTAGTAAACCAATTTATCACTCTGGTTAATTATGATTTTTAAAGCGAAGTTGGGGTTCTTATACATTTGACTTGAACCAAAGTCTATCAGATGAGTTTCGACTTTGTCATAAGCACAATGTCTCAACAATACTATCCACAGCTGAGTACATATAAGTAAAGTCCGTTCAAATTAAAGTTAAATATTATTTTTATGTTGCGTGTTATTTTTAAATTAAATATTAACATTTATAAAATTATATTTACAAAATTAATTTTGGAAAATTTTTGTTGGAAAATTAATTTGCTCCTTTAATTAATAATAGAGTTGTAAAACAAACCTTTTTGGAGACATTTTACCTTATTTTAAGTGTTATGTCAAAGAAAAAATTATTTAAAAAAAGTTTCAATTTACAATTTTAAAACTTCAATAATTATGTAAATATTGTTTTTATATTAGTTTGTATAAGGTAGGTACCCATGAAAGTTTGTTTTTGAATCTACAAATGATAATCCACTAATTACGGTAGTTTCCTAAATAAAAAAAGGTGAGATGATCAAAATAATTCCAAATAGATTGGCGCCGTTTGTATTAGAATATTAAACGAATGAGGAATGCGTCATCTTACCAAAAGGAATTTTCTCAACATTGTTCCTCTTTTTCTACCGATGAGTGTACAGAATCATGCGAATCCTTTTCAAACACTCAACACACACATTCACATATATGACTATGCGTACTTGTGGGAACTATCAACGTGTTGAAGATACCGCTACATCTAAACTTTCTATTTTCTTGTTCTTCAAATGAGTCTCTCACACATTCATTTCCGCCCCGTAACTTTCGTTGGTGCAATATCTCCATTCATCTGTTGAGTGAAATACCGACTGTTGCCGACCCGCCTCGAGCTACCCCGAGTCGATGTTTTAAGGCTGCACCCACCAATTTTAAAAAAGCTTAAATTTCGTTTGTTGGAAAACTATTGTACGCTCTAAAGAAAAAATACAGCCAATACTTCTAAAACAAATGTTATTGTATACTTTTAACAATATTTATGTGGTTGTATAAATAGCTTTAACATATTTATGGAAGTTTTACTACTTAGGCTAGGCTTTGATTGAAACTTTAATATACATTTTAAAATGGTATATTTACTTAAGAAAATGAAAGTACCCAAACAATGTTGAATAACTGTGTTTTTTCCCCCCCAGATAGCATTGTTGAATTGGCAAAAATTTCAAAATTGGTAGGTGCAGATTTCTAAACTCAACTAACCAACCTAAGCTAATCTAACTCTGATGGTACTGTAGATAAAAGTAGAAAGGTGAAGTTTTGTCGGATACATTAAAGTATTCTGTGTTGCGTTAACTGATGAAAATGACATAAAATACATTTTTGAATCAGAAGCGCTGTAAATTGTTGCACCAATGCATTAAAAAAGAAGACACTTTAATAAAAATATTTTCTTATATTGTGAGGTTTTTTTTTTATAGATTCTGTGATGGTTAGGCCTATTTGATGTTGCTGACCTTCAGATTGTTACTTTCAATTTAATTGAAACTATGTATGATTAATACTATATTCCCAAATAAATGTTTACCCTAAGACAATACCTTAAGATAAATTTAATTTCTATAGAAATACAAATTATGATTATATACAGATGATTAAATCTATGAGTGTTTCGTTTTATATATTTTATGGTAATTAAGGCATATACTCGTATTCCGCTATAATAATACATTATAAGTATTGTTCTTAACATATTCGTGCAAATTAAAGTAAGTTTATTCTCATAATGAATCATTTTCAGTGAGGTATAAATCAGTTATGTTGTTTTATTATTATCTGTGGATAGCCGAACTAGCTACCATCTTTATTATTATCTGTGGATAACCGAACCAGCTACTATATTTATTGCCTCCCGTTTCTGTATGTCAATCTTTAACGATGGTATTGACACCTGTCTTTGATGATACGTTTTTAGTAAAATATTTACTTTCTTTAAACTTGAATAAACTGACTTATTTTTTTAGTATTTCCAAGTTAAATAAATAATTATCTAAATAGTTATACGAATTAAAATGTGAGAAAATATTATTCGATGTTATATTTTGGACAACAATGAGAACACCCAATTTTAAAACTGTTATATTATTTATTTTACAAATGTCATGCAGATTTCGCGATAAAATATTTTAGAAATTACACAAAAGTGTAATGTGCAAAAAGAATTGTTTATGTGCCATAGTAATCCCAATTTTTGTCAAATTCGGAAGTTCAATTATTTTTGTATTCACACTATTAATAAAAACAACGGGAAAATTGCAAACGTCAAGTGAATGGTGATATAGAGTTTAAATACTAATATTTCTTAATAAAATGAAGAGTTTGTCTGTCATGATCATTACGTGATATCTACCGCACGTAAAGAAATGACATTTTAAAATTAGTACGTAACCTCTGTGCACAAACATGTGCGCTTCAGAGCAGAAATTTTAAATTTTTGAAATAGATTTTTTTTTTAGATTTATAAATAAATAAAATTAAGAGATTTTATTTCTGTTTGAAAAAAAAACAAAAGCTTTGCCCGGGCAACGCCGATTACTACTGCTAGTTAGTATGCAATCAGAGTGATAAACAACAATTGAAAAATACTTTGTTGACAAACTTGCATCGTTAACCAACCCACATTACCCAGTAATGCATCTTTCATCTCGACTGAGAAGCGAGATAGTAAAATTTTCACTTTTTAATTAGTTGTGTGGTATAATATACAAACAAGCGCTCCAGCAATTTTGGTCGTCAAAGAAAGCTGTACAGTTTGTGCTGAGTCATCGCCATTAAAGTTTCAAGTTGCCGTTGTGATGACAAAAGTAATTTTTCATGATGAAATATTGTATTTTACAGGTACTCGTATGATTACACTTGTTTTACTAGAGATTTTGCATTTGAATGTTATGTGTTATGTTATGTGTTCGAATATTTCCATAGGGGTATCGATTATCAACACATGGCTAAGATTAATAATAGGCTATTATATACGAGTGTTGAATTGTTAAAATTGATAAGTAAAATAATAAGTAAAACAACTTGATGGAAAGTTAACATGATACTATTGTTCTAAACAAATATTTGTAGTAAGTTATCTAACAAATAACCTATAGGTTCTTAGTGTTATCACTTATTCTAAACAGGATAAAAATGTCTTAGCTGCAATTATTAATATTAAAAAGTACAATGCTTGCTTTTATTTCCTGTTTGTGTTTTAAATAAATTATATTTTCTAAGTTAAAGGTACGTAGATGAATTAATGAAAACTCTACAACAATATATATTTTTTCTGGTGTTTTCTTCATGCTACTCAATCACACTTCACGAGGAAACAATCATTATCATTTTAACTAATCTAACGTTTTCACTTTTATCCTTAATTTATCTTACTGGCGATGCAAATACTTTTTAATTAAAGTATAGTTGTAAAGTTTTGTGTAGCATTTAAATTAATTATTGCTGTTCATGAACGTCTTTGTCCAGTTACTACTTCACAATGTTACAATGCCCAAAAGACATAGATTACCATCTAAAATACAATATTAAGTATGAGCGTATTCAAACAGTGGGGTTTACATCCATTCCAATTTGTTCGAAGAACTGTACCTGTTTTAAAATAATGTATATTTTTAGGTAGCTCATGATATGTAAAAATAATTCCATGGTTTTTATTTTGTCTTCAGAATGTTTTTGTATTAATATCAGGCATGTATTTGTATAATAATATATTGCCAGAAAGTCACTGACTTAATATTGCCTTTTAGATGTGATAATTTATTATTGAAGTATTTCAGAGTAATTTTTATTTCCTTTGGAATAAGACCGACAAAGAGGTTTCTTTACGCCCAAAAATTACGTTTGCGCTTCATGTACTTTGTGTTTGGATTTCTACTGTTGGTTTGTCGCCGTCCTCAATCGGGCTTCCCCTTGTTTTCCTTAACTGCGGCCTCCCTTCGTGGTTAAGAGACAAGACCTTGGATACGATGTTGAGGTCCTCTTGGGGTGCGATGCCGTTGAAGTCCTCTGCAACACCCGACTGGTAGAGAAGGTTCTGGAGCTGACTGTCCAGGGACTGTGTTTGCTGTCTGAAGTTGTTGAAGCCGTTGAAGCCGTTAGAACGAGTGCTCTGGGGCTGTGATGAGAAGAATCCGTTCTGCTGGGAAGGAAACTGTTGAGAGAAGCCATTCGAGCGAAAGAACGAATTCTGCTGCTGGGATGCGATCGGGACAAAGCCTTGTGACCTCTGCTGGACGAAATTGCCGTTGAAGTTGTTTAACGGCAAGGGGGGCTGTGCCCGTTGGTGTACCAGGAAACTGGCTGCCGACTGGAAGTTGTTGGTGTTCTGCGGAGAGGGCTGCTGCTGTGTTTGGGTGAAATGGAAGCCAACGCTCGGCTGGAAATCCACTATTCCAGTTCCACTCTCCTGCCGTTGTGGCCTGAGTCTGTGGGAGGTGTCCAACGGAATGAACGGCTGCTGGGGGATCAGGGGAGGCTGTAAGGCTTGCTGTTGCCTCAGCCTTTGCTGCTCCTCTCGGTAAAGTTGCTGCTGTCTTTCTCTCCTATGTTGCTCTTCTAAATGGAACTGCTGTTGCTTTAGGTACTGCTGCTGCTGTTGAAACTGTTGTTGCTGTTGTTGAAACTGTTGTTGCTGCTGTTGGAACGTTTGCTGCTGCTGTTGCTGTTGGAACGTTTGTTGTTGCTGTTGTTGCTGTTGTAATTGAAGTAACTGGTTCTCTGTTGCTCTTCTAAGTGGAACTGCTGTTGCTTTAGGTGCTGCTGCTGTTGAAACTGTTGTTGCTGTTGTTGAAACTGTTGTTGCTGCTGTTGGAACGTTTGCTGCTGCTGCTGTTGCTGTTGGAACGTTTGTTGCTGTTGTTGCTGTTGTAATTGAAGTAACTGGTTCTCCAGCAGCCTCGTCTTATATATCAGGTCTTGCTCTCGGACGAACAGTTGTTGTTGCTGCTGTAACTGTGGCCGTCTCTTTGCCGGACGGGCCGGTCGAAGGAGAGGTATGACGCTCTGAGGGTTTCCCTTTTCATCTTGGTGGACCGTAAAGGCGGCGACCAATGGCGCATGGAAAATAGAAACATCCCCGTCTTCAACCTCGGGCTTAGCCCCATCGTCGGAGGTTCCTTTGTCTCGGGTGTTTTCGTGGACAGTCGAAGATATAGAACTATCTATCGATACGGAAGCTTTCTCTACGTTTGTATCTGCCGCCGAAGAGGTCGGAGCGCCTCGGGGGGAGACTGACACCTCCTGAGCGGAAGATGGAATTACATTCGAGCTGATGTCGATGGCCGTGTTTATGGTTCTGCTCTCGAGCTCGTCTTTCTGTTCTCCCAGTTCTATAGGATCCGGGTTATGGAAAAATATAGCAGCCTGGTTTGAATTGTCGCCGGTGTTTACTTCCTTCTCGTCTTGCTGGAGGAGGTTGCCGGGTTGTTCGATGCTTTGTGACGATAGCTTGTGCTTCAAGTCACTTCCGGTCAAGAAATCAGTGACTTGCTGGACTCTTTGCTGGTAAGAGTCCTGCTCTGGGTATTTGTTATCTCCTAAATCCGGTCGACTGGGTTCGGCAACACTTCCTTCGTAGTTTTCACTAGGTTCTTTCCCGTCGGACGTCTCCTGGTCTTCCTCCGGCTGATCCTCGGGGTAGGGGGCCGGCCCGTTGAGGTTGCTGATAAGTTCTTGAAGGTCCCGCTTGAGGTTCTCTTGGATGGGGTCGTCGTCCGGGCTGGTCCCGTTGACGGGGTTGGGGGCGACGCCTCCGGATTGGTGCTGCGCCTCTTTCTCGAGCTCAGTGAGCGCCCGGAGCAGCGCGCTCCGGAGTTCCGGATCCAGTTGTACGGGAGGAGAAGGGTCGCCCGCCTTGTCCCAGGAGGATGTCTCGCTGGTCAACGTTGACTCCTGCTTACATTGCCCTTGGTTCAACAGCAGGCAGACCACAGCCGTGGCCAGGATCTGAGGACAATAAGATAACATTGCCTTAATGAAGATATCGGCTGGGACGAATGTGGGGAACAGAAGAGTTGTAAGAATAAAAGAATCGGTTTACGGATGTTGTTGAGGTGAAGGGAGTATGCAAGGATAGGGAAGTGTGGATGGATTAGGTACGGAGTTGTTTTATGAGCTAAATGCACAGTTTGTTGCCTATCCTGTAAGGGAACGGCGTGATTAGGTACTATGATAAATGTAAC
>CABFOW010004727.1:22345-51860 GCA_902141385.1 Timema californicum | reverse complement strand
TTATTAAAATACGCTTCTTATAAAATATTTGTATTATAAAGAAACCTACATATTTGTAACGATAAGTAATTTCAGATCTCAAATAGTTTAGGAGATATTATAAAAAAATATAATTTACGCGTCAGACTGGAGCCCTTAAAGTCATTTTTCCGAAATATTGAGAGAAGCCATTTTGTTTGCCCTTCAGTAAACTACCCTCAATTTTAGTTACATATCCAATTCCAAAAACCCCTCGGGGCAACCCTATTAAAACCCTAGATTCCAAGTTTTAGCCCGATCAGTAAAATAGTCTAGGCTCTAGTTGGAGGTACAGAAAGACAGACAAACGGAAAGTCAAAAACCTCTTTTTTTGACTCGGGGGGTCATTAAACGTCAAGATTCATCAAAATCTTGAGTTCGATTTTTTTGGTGATCACTATACTTTCTCTACCAGTAAGATAGCGAGAAAGTAAAAATGATACATCTTGGGAGTAGATGTGTGATATTAATTGTTTAATGTTTGGATCTACATACATGTATAATATATTAATAAAATAGTGCATATGTGCCAATGTGTATTTAATGTAAACCTTCTAGTTTACAACAATAAAAAGGCCAACATTCAGTTGAAGAAGAAATATATAAATTTTAATCAAGTGTGAAATATTGTGTCAAGCTAATTAATCAATAGCCCAAGGAAGGCAAGTATTAAAATAGTTGAGACGCAACTATATATATATAATTTTACAAAATTTAGGCCTAACTCACACACATATTTTACAAAATAATTACTACAATTTTTAAAATATCAACTCTCACTATTATGTTCCAACATTAATACATTGACTGTAATAAAAGTGTGTGATATGGCAAAGACCACCTGATCACTATCTATATATACGTGTATGTGTTGTGTGTGTGTCAAATTTACTCACAACCTCTGTGTTAACATCAACTGTCAATATATAACTTGTGCCACAGCTGGCCTACCATTTGATTGCTTAAGGGCCACTTCTTCTCCCTAGCTCAACAATGAAATGACGTTGAGCCAACCACTGAGTCCCGGTGACAGTGACGTATATTAGCGTTAATCTATCGATATTGTATTCCATTTTTGCCTCATTGCTGGAAGTCTATTCTAAATTTAGTTTCTTTTATGCGGACCGATAAACTGTTTTAATACACTGGAAGTGAAAAAATAGAAGTAAAACTCAATCAAATATAATGGTGTAATGAATGGAGAAATAATAATACAATTTTCTTAACAGGCCAACATTTTTTCAATAATGAATTAAAAATACTATAAAAAACGAACACGTCAAATACAGTACACAACCATATCAGTGTTTAATTATTCTTCGACATTTTTAATAACTTTTTATTTTATAAAAACGCAAGCGAATATACAGAATATTCCAATCATTGAGGTGAAGATTCTATTTAAATCTCTTTTTTTTTTAAGATGAACTGACGCCGACCAGGACGTTTAAAACAAATCCTACAACAATCTGTTACCGGGATCAGAGGAGACTAATGGTACAAATCATCATATTAAAATATCGAACATAATTTAGTATGTTTTGGGATTATTTATATTGTGGTAGATAAAATAAATAAATTTCAACTAATACAAATAATATAGCCAAACACTGTGTGCAACTTTTAGATCAGAAAAACTTGTTCAAAACAGAGAGGCTTTTAAAAAAAATTGATAAGGTGACAGATACCTGAATGGATATCAAAGAAAACTAAATAATATATATTAAATGATAATTAATTAATTCATAATTAATTAAATTGTATATATATACACCTACATTTTGAAGTTATGCTAATGCAACTAAATTATGTTCAAAGTTTCAGTGTACAACGCCGGGATAGCAAAGCTGTTCAAGCATACATGTACAACAGGTTGCATATGAGTTAGACGCACAACACTACATACCTCGAAATCTTGTAGCACGGCAGCAGAACATACCACAATTAATAGCAAACACACCAGTCCAACTAAAAATGCGAATACGTTCTGAGGGTCATCATTAACGGTCCTACATCACAGAAAGTGCTTTCCATTATTACATGTGCAGTACCGCGCGCGCAACTCCTACGCTTTAATAACTTTTTATTTTATAAAAACGCAAGCGAATATACAGAATATTCCAATCATTGAGGTGAAGATTCTATTTAAATCTCATATTTTTTTAAGATGAACTGACGCCGACCAGGACGTTTAAAACAAATCCTACAACAATCTGTTACCGGGATCAGAGGAGACCAATGGTACAAATCATCATATTAAAATATCGAACATAATTTAGTATGTTTTGGGATTATTTATATTGTGGTAGATTTCAACTAAGACAAATAATATAGCCAAACACTGTGTGCAACTTTTTGATTAGAAAAACTTGTTCAAAACAGAGAGGCTTTTAAAAAAAATTGATAAGGTGACAGATACCTGAATGGATATNAAATTGATAAGGTGACAGATACCTGAATGGATATCAAAGAAAACTAAATAATATATATTAAATGATAATTAATTAATTCATAATTAATTAAATTGTATATATATACACCTACATTTTGAAGTTATGCTAATGCAACTAAATTATGTTCAAAGTTTCAGTGTACAACGCCGGGATAGCAAAGCTGTTCAAGCATACATGTACAACAGGTTGCATATGAGTTAGACGCACAACACTACATACCTCGAAATCTTGTAGCACGGCAGCAGAACATACCACAATTAATAGCAAACACACCAGTCCAACTAAAAATGCGAATACGTTCTGAGGGTCATCATTAACGGTCCTACATCACAGAAAGTGCTTTCCATTATTACATGTGCAGTACCGCGCGCGCAACTCCTACGCTAATGGTTGTACACGCATGCTTGACAGCTTTGCTCTCCCGGAGCTATACGCAGATACTTTGAACACAATTTAATGATATGAACATAGGTTTCCGGGTGTAAGTGTATAGAGATTTTGCCCTATGTCCCAATTTTGGCTGACAGTTTTATCTTAGAAAAAAGATTTTAGAAGTGACACACAAACAAAACAAGAATGCTGGAAGTCTTTTACTTAGAGAATTGCTCAAAAACTAAAATTTGACATGCCCTGTACCTACTTATACTTTTGAAGCAAACGTATATTATTTATCATAAGTAATACATAGTATATCCGCGTGTGGTGATGCCTGATAACCTGATAACTATCAATGAAAACCTAATATTAAAATCTGCAACAAATAAAAAAGAATACAAAGCATAAGGACCTACTATAATTATTTATTTTTGCCAATGTATCTATGAATTGATTTCAGTGAAGTGATCTTATGAATATCACTGGACTAAAAAAAATCTTAGACTTGATTGTTTTCTCATATCATTATGTTGTTATGATGAGTGATTAGAATGATTGTAATAAAATTACTGAATGAATCAAAGAGAACACAATATTGCCATAAAATTTATTCAAATACGTATTTCAAATATAGTAAATTGATTATTAATTAGTATTCTTTTTATTAAATCAACACTATAGTGACTAGATTTGTTCATGGAACTATTATATATACGGAGAGGATATCCTTATGCTGTAGCGTTGCGAGAAAGTGAAGCCGGCCACGCCCCCCTCACGGAGGGACGGATCAAGCCGCTGTATGGCGTAGTATGGCAACTGGCCACCTGTTTAACATGGGGAGCATAAGGGGAAAAGTGAAGCATGCTCACTTGAATTATAATACAACTCGATTTATATCTTTTAGATGCTTTATTTAAGTAGGGTGTAAATGTTGAAAAAATTTGCTTTATTTTTATGTAAAAAACAAAATATTACTATGTATTTCGGGTAAAAACAAGCGTCTGAAAATGCAAATAAGCAAGAACAAAAATTTTTGTTTATAATATTAATAAATTAGCTTAAAATTACAGTATGTTCAAGTTAAAATTTATGTATAATCAATTTTTGAGTATTTTAGTTTTTTTTAAACTCATATTAGCTTTATTCTAACTTACCTGACTTAAAAGTAGATAGTGAGAATAGTAACTGTTATGTACTGAATAATTCCATTTGGGAGGGGGGAAATTGTAGAACATTTAGTATTTTCTTTCTCGGTTTATTAAGTACATTAAATATATAACATATAAGTTATATAACGTAAAGATCTATATAATCATGACTGTTTGCTAGGAAATGCAAGCCGCCACGCGCCGCCCGGCATGATTCATACCCCCTCACCCCAACATTCCCCGAATCAAGGTTGGCTTCAGTTGCGCGNATAATATCCCCATGGATTTGTTGTAAAAATTTAACAAAATAGCTCTGCTAAGTTGGATGTTTTATACAACTGAACAATTCACTTGTAAAATATAATAGGTCATACATTTTATTTTCGTCACTACAGGGTTTGTCTTCGGTAACTATGTTAGTTTGTAATTTTACATGTATTTCAATAAGTAATGAATATAAATAACTGAAATCTGAAGAGGTTATGGAACTTTAATAAATTGTACGATTCCTGCTACGCTTCCCTCAAAGAGAATTAGACAGAAACATATTTACCTTATAAAAAACTGTATTTATTATGTGTTTAGGTCACCTGTGTGGTCTATTGGTCAGAGTTTCTTGATGCAGATCCAGGAGTCACAGGATCGTTCCCCTGCGCATCCAAAATTTATCTGTGGGGCAGTGGGTCTGGAACGAAGTCAAATTCTGCTTCGTGAGGACAAACGAGGAGCTACTTTAATAAAGAAGTAGCAAATCTGGCTTAGAAAACGGAGAGTAATGGCTGGAGGGCTCATTGTGCTGACCACGTAACCTCCGCTAACTGAAAATGTTGGCAATATCACTGCTGATGGTGGCGGCCGGTATAAATCGTCCATACCATCCAGTTTTAAATTGCTTACTAACCATGCTGACACCAAATATGATAATATATTAGCGGAATCACTGGTCTGTCTTATGTCTTTAGTTGGATCGTAGTACTAAAGACTAACTATTGATTCCCTTAGCCCTTTTAATAAAACAATAACGTGCATAATAAATATTTTTGTTTACAATAGCATGTTAAAACTACTAAAATCAATGCAATGACTGGACGATCAGCACGTGCGATGATCTGGCTTAGAAAACGGATATTAACGGCTGGAGGGCTCATTGTGCTGACCACGTGACACCCGCTAACTGAAAATGTTGGCAATATCACTGCTGATGGTGGCGGCCGGTATAACTCGTTCATACCATCCAGTTTTAAATTGTTTACTAACCATGCTGACACCAAATATTATAATATATTAGCGGAATCACTGGTCTGTCTTATGTCTATAGTTGGATCGTAGTACTAAAGACTAACTATTGATTCCCTTAGCCCTTTTAATAAAAATATAATGTGCATAATAAATATTTTTGTTTACAATAGCATGTTAAAACTACTAAAATCAATGCAATGACTGGACGATCAGCACGTGCGAAATATACCGTAAGGAATTACTTGGCCTTGACGACACTTCCATTCCAGAAAGTGGTGACCCAGCATTCCTGAGATATAGTCGTTCCATGTGACGTCACCAACCCACATAGGACAAGCACACAGGTCTGATAGTATCTCGGAGGCCTCGAGGACCTCTGTATCTGTATTCAGAAACTCCAACCACTAGACCACAGAGGTGGTCACATTTATAATAGTAGCATTAAATAATAATAATAATAATGTTTTCTTTATTACAGATCCAACATGAAGCAATGGGTGATAGCAGTGTTGATTCTGCTGGGCTACTTCACAAGTAACAGTGTTGGACTTTTACAATCACAAATCACAATTACTCAACGAAATACTACAATTAATTTAAGACAGTTTGTCACCGTATTTTCCAAAGAACTTAATACTAAAGACTATCAGCATTGGTCAATTATTAATGTAAAATCTGTCTTAGGATCACATTTAATTAATGAGCTAGCATTTTACATAAATCACGATACAAACTTTCAAGTTGTAATATTTGATTTAAACTTTATGCCACCTGAAGAGTTTACTCAAAAGTCGGATAAATCTTTGTCATCCCGAAATAAGGGTCAATGCAACTTGTCTGGTGCTCATTTGGCATATATCTTGGTGGCTGACACGAGTGAAGAGGTCCTTGAAAACATCGAGAACATTAAAAAATCACAACTCTTTTGGAACCCAAGGGCATTTTTTTTAATAATATTGTTTGAGGAATATTGTGTCAGTGCCAATATTAAGCATGTCACCCTTTTCCGTGGAATGTGGAAAAATAACAGTATTTTGAACATAATTATGGCTAGCGTTAAATATGAGCATCTTACTTTTAAAATGTCGAAATCTATATTAATGTATGATCCATTCACATTAAATGAAGCTTCAATGAACATGATAATCTTGTCCTTAGAGCATCCGCAATCCTTGAACATGGCAATGAGTAGCAAAGTGTTAAATCTAAAAGGTTTACCGCTGCGTGTTTCTATGTTTCCACGGCAACCGACAGCAATACCTGTTGGGCATTCAGTTAGACCTGAGAAATTCACAGGAAAAGATGGTGAGGCACTTTCAAATTTGGAACGTTACATGAATTTTACAGTATGGATAATAACACCCGCTGAAGAAAAAGAAGAATATGGACGCCGACTAAGTAATGGCGTTTTCACCGGTGGATTAGGGGACGTTTTGTCGGGAAAAGCAGATGTGGCATTAAATGGTTATTTTGTTAAAAGTTATGGAACACAAGACATCGAATTTACTGGTACTATATATTACGATTACCTCTGCATCCTTGCACCTAAGGTTGATCGTGTCCCAAAGTGGACAGTGATATTTAAAAGTATTTCGGCTGATATTTATATATATCGTTTTGTTTTATTCATATTGAGCTGTGGCTTGTTATACTTAATGAGGAATCTAGAAAGTAGGTACAACGGTCAACTGGAGCTATCGACTGCATGTCTTGATATGTTCTATATATTTATTTCAGGGCCAATTATCAGAATACCTCGCACTTTGTCTCAGAAACTGTTGATAATATGCTGCATCTTCTTCAGCCTCATCATGTCAAGCGTGTTTGAAGGAAGGCTCGTCACAACAATCACCAAACCTGACGTTTCACCAGACATAGTCAACCTGCAACAGCTGGATGAGTCTCAACTGATGATCGCCACTGGATCCAAAACTCTCGACGATACTTTCCGAACAACTGACCGACATTCCTACTTGACCCGACTGTCCAAGAAGATTAAGCACCTCGGAAAGAAGGAGAGTGTTATGAATTATATTGCTGAACACATGGATGTGGCTGGAATTGTGAGGAAGAGTAGTTATCAGTACCAAATGGGTGAATACGTCGAGGAAGATGGCAACAGTCCGTTTTACATGATCCCAGAATGCCCTCGGCAGTACTTCCTGGCGTACATTGTACCAAAAGGGTCGGTCTTTCTCCCTAGAATCAACCGTTATCTTTTGCATTTGACCCAAGGAGGTCTCTTCATAAAGTGGGATGCAGACTCAATGTTCAGGATTTTGCTGGATCGCAATCACAATCTCACACTCTCATCAGGAAGAGGGCCCAAAGTTTTCACAGTCAGTGATCTAGAGGGTGCTTTTTACATTCTCATAGTAGGATTGAGTACGAGTCTTGTTATTTTCTTTGTTGAAATTATGAAACAAACACTGTAATAATATAAATTAATCATACGTAGTCAAACACTAAAGGTAACATTAATTAGTTAACTGTAAAGATAATCATTTATGTGGGTGGTTACATTACCCTAAGATTATCTAAAAAGTAACTTAAATGAATGTATATTATAAAGGTTAAACATTGTTTTAAACTAGGGGGGCTTGGATGAATAAGGCTGTTTAGAGGATGGACACCCACATTAGCGTGGAGAGAGGGTTGTAAAACCATAGTGAGTAGTCATAGAAATCTAACCACAAACATTTTAACCAGACGTTATTTCGAACACTGACCTCGTACCCACCAATTTAGTCTATTTCAGGAGTGATGCCTAAAACCTTGTCGCCATTGTTGCTGGTTTTACTTTATTAACCTAGATACACTAATTATATTATATTATATTATATTATATTATATTATATTATATTAGCCTTGTGCAGTTAAAGCATTGTTGTATGTGTTTATTATCAAAAAAAGTTTTCTTATATGTATGTTTTTTCTTTCAATCAGAGAACTTGACCGCCTCTGTGCTGTGATGTCCTGCCTGATCAAGATTCACGTAACAATGCAAGAAAATACAGAAAATTGATTTGGACGATTTCGGGGGAAAAACGGGAAATAAAGTAGCTAGGAGTGAAGTTATATTTTACTTGCAATTCAATTCTGCTGGACCTACAAAATAAAAATTAGGAAGAGGTCCTGACGTTTTAGTGTTCATTAATTTGATATGGAAAAATTATACCGAAGAATTCGTCTGCACATCAAATATGAAAACAAATGATGTACTAAATAGTGCTGTTGACGTTGCTAGTAACATTATTGGCTGGCAGGAACATGCGATACACTTAACTTAACGTTACGTTAATGCTGTCCCCTGGCTGGATAACTCTTACGTTGAGTGGATGTTAAATGATTAATGATGGATTTAAATTTTAAATCACAAGGTGACTATATTAGGCTTAGGATTGTAATTTATAAATAATAGTCTTATGGTTATGTGTGTATTATTTGTTCAGGGTTTTCAATGTCGTTTGAAGAAAAACACATTCTATTTGAGGTATTTAACGTGCACTTTCTGAACTTACTGATTATGTCAGCACTTGATTAATAAACTGTTTAAATCTATAACAGATACAACGTCCAGCCCCCAGCCATTAATTCATCACTGTGAAAGGAATAACCCACTTTTAACTAATGATGCGATATTAGAGCCACGCCTGGAACCAATCCCAGGGACTTTGGCTCAGTGGGCAGACTCGTTACCAACTGAGCTAAGGCGACGGATAAAGTACAGTAGGCGGGTGGAAACCCAGATAACTGGTCTTTGGAGGTGGATGAGAGTGAGGATGACACTGAGCTTTGTCAAGGTACACTTTTCCCTTACTAGTGGGTAATAATGAAATATAATACCACTACGTTCAGATGACACTATTATAACACTGTATATTGTCACGTGGTGTATTTTTTATTTGGGGAGCTATATATGTTGAGATTAGCAATAATACACAAGTATGGTTGATCAAATTAATGTACTGTTGTAAAGAATCTGAACAATTGTGATCTGCCATTAGATATCACACGTTCTGCTTATTCTCTTCATAGGGAGCTGTGCTGACTAAAAATGTTTGGATTATGATTAATCCTAGATTGTGACCGGCGCGGAATGTTTAAGCTCCTGAATAAGATTCGGTGATTTTAATGAAAATCTGTATTCTTATGACGGACAAACTCCCAGCCAGCTCGGTGATCTCCATCTCTCACCCGGGTGGCTGATAAAGGGAGACAAAATAATGCTGCACCAAGGAGACATTCAATGATAAATATATGGTTAAAATGATGAATTATCACGCTAGACCAGATCTTATTACATCTATAAATTAATCAAAAAGGATTTATAAAATATGATCATGTAATGTGTTATTATTATTACTATTACTATTATTAGCACTATGTCTTACTACCCATTCGGGTTATACGCACTTACACTAATGTGTAATGGTAGGGTGATTGTGAAATGAACTGGAGGACCTACAGTTTAACGTGAGATCCGAGCCACGGCGGAGGCCTGGCGTTTCCCACATTCACAAGTTGTGATTAATAAACGTTTTGTCAGAGGTGAAGGAAGGGTTCGGCAATCAAATAAATCTGTGCCGGGGCCGAGGATTGAACCCCGGACCCCCACCACAGAAGTCCGACACCTTACCCCTCTACTGCCAGGTCACCCATCATGCAACGTGCTAATTGCCCGATAGCACTTACACTCAAAATACCTTATATATATAATTATCACTATGAATGCAAGAACGAATAAAAATCTAACAATGTGTGGCAAATATGAACTCACGGTGAAATTGTGTGGCTGGAAACGCCCTAACTTGAGGAAAGTGCCCCAGATGACTGTTCAAACACTTCCTGCCGGTTCAACACAAGGACATCTTACACCCTAGCCTGACTTAGATGTAATGACGAGTTGCTTCTCTGTGTTATCCTCAGCGGCCGTCTCCTAGCGCTAGTGGGCTCTCTGCTCAGTTCGAGAAATTTACCCTCCCTGTCCCTTGTGGATGTCCTTCCCTAATACGTCAGTACTTATTGTATAAAACATCCATTCCTCACTTCACATTTTATATTATATTGTAATGATTCGTTGGAAGACACCCTAGAAGTTAACCAAGGTCCAATGGACTAAACCAATGGTGATCACATGTTGATGCGTCGGTCTCTCCTCCTCGCCTCAGATGAAGTAAATGACTATGAGTACTTTATCTAGTAATCTTCGATAGGGTCTTCGTGATAGCTTTCACTATGTCTAAATGCCTTTTTGGTCAAAATCTAGTAGGCGCAAGGCTGGAGTGGTGGTATGTATGGTTGCTTAGCCATAAATTAACAATTACTTCCAATTTAAATTGCCATTGTGATAAGGCAGACGCACCTTCGTAGTAGAACGTGTAATAGTTCTAATTTAAAGAGTTACGCCCTTTCATAATATACATACAACCATACTTATGTTGATTGCAGGTCTAACCAAGGTGTTTAACACCTAACGTTACCTTTTGGGATAACAACATATATAACATTGTAACCCAGAAAGAAAACAACAAACAATAAAATTAAACTTTCGCTAAGCGAACGAATTTAACAAGGGAGGCAAACTTCCTTAATTAACTAAGACATTGTAATAAAGATAGATTATAGTAAAGTCATTATCCTATATGAAGTAAAAGTTAGTTGTAAAAAAATAAAGCTACAACTTTATATTTCTAAACCATCATAGAACAACAAAAAGGTGCTACATAGGCCTACCTTAAACTCTTATCTAACAAAACAAGGAATGGCAAATTATAACTTCAGTGACATATCTAACTTGCTATCTTCTACAATTTAGCTATGTTCCAAAAAGTGGAAACACAGAATGCTCCAAAATGTATAATTCTAACAACAACTATTTGATATTATTCCTGATGGGAATATACTTAATATTTCATACCAAATGACTTTACTACAATAATTAATCTGATATGATTCATGATAGGACATAAACAAAGTTAATATATTTTCCTGATACAAAAATATTTTGATTCAAAACATAATTCAACGCATATTTCATGGATACTAAATTCAAAAAGATTTATTTCTTCGATATAAACTAAAATGATGTTCACTAACATAATTTAAATAAATTTAAATAATGTAAAGATATTTTTAAGGTGATACAATATGTTGATGTTACAAACACTATTCATACCATATTACATACTAACTTTAAACATTTAGTTTCCTCAATAGGAATTATCAAAAAGCCCAGCATAAATCAAAAAGAAGATATTTTCCTGATGTGAAAATATTAATAACGTTACACAAATTATTTATAATAGATATAATATATTATGAATCTACACTTCTAAAGTTTGTTTCCTCAAAAGGAAATATTTATGAATTCCCTAACGTAAACCAAACAGTATTAGATAAAAGCAAGGATATTTTCCTGATGGGAAAACACTAAGAAGTTTTTTTAACATAATAACGTTATACAAAAAGCAATAGTTACAAAAATATTCAGCTTACATATTTGTCTAATGGCCACTACTACCATAGTGCCTGGTATCCAAATGCGGTCAAGAATGCTCTCAAAATACAAACATATGTTCTATCAATATATATTACAAACTCGGCACTCTTGCCCATTTTATAAGCAGTGGTGGATGTAGATTTCAATGTTTTTAAATACATGATTTTCAGAAACTCATGAAACTCATAGCTAAAACGGCACATATAGCTCGTTTTAACCAAAAGTAATAAAACCCCTATATTCTCACATCAAAAAAGCTATGCTAATACAATTAAATTGTGTCCAAAGTTTCGGCGTATAGCGCAGGTATAGCAAAGCTGTTTAAGCAAATGTGTACAACAGGTTACATAGCAGTTAGGCACGGGGCACTTCACACCTCGACATCTTGAAGTACGGCACCAGAACATACTACAATTAATAGTAAACACACTAGTTCATCTAGAAATGCGAATACGTTCTGAGGGTCATCACCCGCTGAGACGGACTTTAGGTCTTACATTTGTATCGTAACTTTTCCTAGCTAATGTTTTTATAACTGGAAGAGTACAAACATAAACCCTATCGTTGACATAAGGTATATGACTAAATATACTACTCCTATATCTACTTGTATACCCTATGCCTATAATTTCCTTTTGTGAGATTTAGGGCTGAGGGCTATACGGTATTAGCCTTTTGAAAATTATACTTGATGATTATTTTGTTCATATCTTTTGCGATAATGTACGTTTAAAATCAACTGTATCATTTAAAAGTTTCAAAATTCAGCCACACATGTGCCTCATACGTTTTCACTAGTGCTATCAGCATATAAGCACGCTGCCCATATAAATAAATGTTGTGTAAATGTGACATTAGCTCTTTTAAAGTGACATTAAAAATAATAATTACGAAGCTATGAAACCAGGCTTGATAAAGAGCGGCTCCAGGTTTAACCTTCCTATATAGCTGAATTTTTGTTCATGCATAATTCATTGTATACATAAAATAGTGTATAGGGTACTGTACACAGTTCATAAGAAAAATATATTGGTTTATAATTAAATTGAGTGCATAAAGTCTTACTGATATCGATTGTTTTTCATTTATTTTGATTCATAGAAAATGGACTAAACCCTTTTCCCTACTCGATAATGTCTATTAAAATACTTCAATAAAGAGTTCATTTAAAAAATAACGTTAACTAAACTGTAGCTTTTGAAACTTGGATTTACTAAATTTAAGTTTTGTCTATACTAATCCATCAAATTCTATTTGTATTTTGTTACGATTTTATTATTGTTATGGCTATTAGAGTATACCTACTTATCTGTAACAAGATGGAAAATGTACATTTTCCCTTCATTTTCAATCATATAGGCAGTCATAGTCAACTACACTATGTAAACAACCAAAAAATTGTCTGAACAACTTTTCGTCATTACAATGTGTTCAATAAGTTTGAATGTAAGTGTGTACACATGCAATGACACGACAAAACTGCGTTTCAGCCGTTGAAAAGCGTTGTAGAGCGCCACAACATCGTGACAACTTCTTTGTGTTACGACTTTGATGCGCTTAGTGCAAACAAATGGATCTGTGTACCCCGGTGAGAATTCCGTCGTTGCTCACCAGATTGTGGTTGAACTAGCCCATGACTTAAGTATAGTTTTGGAACTAATACTGCATACAATGCCTACTATCTATAGTTTGATCATGCTCCTTCTCTAAGTGTTGTCCAGCAAAAGTTAATTGTCCGACTAGAGCTAAAAGTTCATCAAAATTTGAAACATTCATTCTATAGTAGGGAAAATACTTGTCTAAAATATTCCTATAACACTCTAAACTTGTATAAAACTTTCCAAGTGAAAGTCTTTCACTGTAAATGGGGAGTATCCAAAATTTACGTTCGCGTTGTCATCTTTTTCTATTGAACGCTATAAGAGCACCTACTTCTACTACGTCCACTATGATACTGGGCGTAATATAAGTTTCTGGAATTTTTGTTTTTCCTGGCAACTAATATGCGCCCTCTGGACACACACACCAACGACGTGACTGTTTCGTAGTTAATCTGTTGCTTTGCAGCTGCTAGCCAGAAAGATAACGACAAAAAAGTGTTTCGACAATTTATAGCCTGTGTACACATGACCTAAAACAAAGAAAATTCGTGAATGACAAACAACCATGGCTACCACAAGGAATTTCAAACACAAAGATGAATACTGAAGATGATTATTTTTGTCTGCATGTATACAGGCGTTTAATTGGTTGTATATCTTCTCCTCACATTTTCATTGGCCGATACGTCTCAAGTCCAATGATTATCTATACTACACTCCATACAAAACGCATGAGAAGTTAAAATTAAGGTTAAACTAACTTTATTATTTGTACACAATTCACATTTCACTATGTAACCATTTTAAATGCTAATATTGAAAATTATATATTTTAGCTTTTTGCGCACTATCGGACATACACTAGTCACTATTAATTATGCGTTATACATAAATATAAACCCAACCTTACAATCGCATATACTTTTTCTCAGGTATATAACATAAAAAATGAATATACTTGAAACTAACAGCGTGGTTTTTGGTTTACCTTGAGATAATAAGTTTCTTAGTTTTTGTTCCCTCTTTCTTATTGACATGTCAAAGGATGGCTTTTGGTGAAGGTTGAAAGGTAATATAAGCTAAGACAGAATAGATAAACTCCTATAAAAATGCACGGACCATTGTATTTTAAGCCATGTAACCTGAAAGCGATTTATATTTTCTCGTTGACCTATGTGCCTGCCTTGGCTTGTGCATCAACATCAATCTGGAATACTGTAGAAAATTTATTAATGGCTGGATAGGCTGCACGCTATCTAGCGACTGAGTCTTGCACTAAAATATTTTTGGATCTACAAGACTTAGTGGCAGCACCTCTGCGTAAAAAATATTTTACTAATATTTTCTCAACAGATTTTTGATATTATTGATCTCTGGAATTGTATCTGTGAGCGTGAGTTTTGTTTACACACTTTTACCCTTTTGAGTGGTCAAATTGATTTAAAGTTAATTCTCTTGAGATTGGTTTTAGCAAAATAACATTTAATGATATAAGTGTAACGTGTTTATTTCAAACACTATTAAAATAGCGCTTAGTTTCTTATTTTTAAATAGTGTTGCCTAAAAACATTCGCAACGGCAGAATCATTGAGAAGAAGTACCCGCTCTCGTAAGATGGCGGAGACGAACGAGGCATTGAGAGTACGTTTACTTTTTAAATGTTTTTATTCTAGCTATAAGAAATAAAATATTTATTTCCGGCAGTTTTTTTCCTTATTAATCATCTTCCAGTATTAACTTTTGTTTTAAAGGCTGTATTTTGAAAGGAATGCCCCAGCCTGTCTTTTCTAAGTCTACATACTCCATAATTTATCATTTGATTGGCCCTTACAGAAATTATAACCCTTATTATCTTCGATTTTGTCCGCACACTTAGTATCTTTACTCACATAGTATTATAACATGGGGTTTTTACGCTATCAACTAATGAGAAACCCGCCTCGGTGGCGTAGTTGGCTGACGCGCTTGTCGTGTTGAGCTCTACTGCTGAGGACGGGGAGATCTAGGTTCGAATCTCGGTCGGGTGAACTGGGGGTGGTTTTTCCTAAAGGGTTTTGCACTCTCCCTCCACGCAAATGCGGGTTCACTTCCTCTAATTCAACCTTCCCAATTCCTAATCCATTAGAGTAATTAGTACTTAAAGCGTATAACCCGAACGGGTAGTAAGACGCGGTGATAAATATTATTATTATTATAATTATTATTATTATTATTATTATTAACTAATGAGAAGTCAACCTCGGTGGTCTTGGTGTAAAGTGATCTCGCGTCAGGACCTGATGTTCGTCGGTTCAAACCCAGTCAGGGGTGACAGATTTTTTCTTGAGCGATAAAAATCCGTAGCACCATCTCTTTCGGATGGGAAGTAAAGCCTTTGGTCTCATATTAATTGTGACAAGTAAAATAACCTAGAAAGATATGGGAAACATGCCTTTCCCTGCAAAATTGGTAGGCTCTTTTGCTTTCGCGCATAGAAATTCTTGTCTGCTGATATAATCAGTCGGTTCAAAAGGTGCACTTTAAATATACCTCAAATAGATTAAAATCATTGAAAACTCGGTTTGGTGAGTGTATGGTTTAGGGTGCTACTCTAGCAGTAGACTAGAATGTCAATGATTGGGATTCAAATCTCGGTTGGCTGTATTAAGGGTGGGTTTTTTTTCCAAAATGCTTTCTCACTCACCATGCAAATGTAGGTCCACTGCCTCAAAATATAACCATCCTGCCCTTCTTAAAACTCCTAGCGCCATTATTGTAGTACATAAGTAGTACTGTAGCACGTAGTAATTTGCTGTGCTAAAAAACTAATGGGAAATTATAGTAGGGGGCCTAGGCTTAGGCCTACTTTATCTAACTCGATAAAACAATCTCAGCACATTCAATACTGTATTTTAATTACAATAAGCCTAACATTTTAATAAGTTTATTGGATGTTCAGGTGGGTTTTGGTTAAGTTTTGAAGTTTTTCCAACAAAAACACTTTCAAACATTGGAAGATGGGCCTAGGCCTAATTATATTATGTCTAATATTATATTATGGGTGCATTGACATTTCATTAGATATTTACTTACATGACAGCATTATAAGCTATTCTTCTAAATTACTAATCAATATGGTGCCTAAGACTCGGTGCTGAAAAAAAATATGATATAGGCCTACAGTAATGAAAAATTAAAACACATCAATGCACTAACAGGCTTATAGGCCTAATTAGCCTACGTGTTTTACAAACTAATAACTCCAAAACAGTATCCAAGCTATATTTGGAAAAAGAGGACAGGAGGTTTACACACAATATCTCACATTTAAGACATTTTTTCCTTAAATAAAATATGCCCTATTCTTATTTTATAATATACATGAGGTATACTTAATGAAAAAAGACTGTGCATTAACTATGAATTAAAAGAACAAACAAAAAAGTAAGCTTAGCTTACCTAATTCAGAGGACAGTTAGACCTACATGTAGGTCATGTTTCTCACTCTCGAACATGTAATACACCCCAAACTATAATCTAATTAATAGCCTACTTGTTTTTAGAAACACACAATAACTATCTACAATAACTACATTTGACCTTTTATCATAGCAAACTCAACCCTTGCAAGTAAGACTCAATTATAGGCTACTTTGATCTTGTTTGTAAAAATCTTGAAAATCTACAAACTAAACTGAATGATGTAACATCACACAAAAATTCTACTAAACTAAAAGGAAAATCCCCACTGCCTCACCAGCACGTATTAGATATCACAAATATAAAATTAATACCAACATACAAGGTGTAAATCCTTAAGGGAATATCCGTATAGAGGATACAAAGCTTTTAATTCAAATTAGTTGAAAAATAACACCTGACTAAGGGAATCAAACCTGGGACCTTTGGCTTAACACACCAGGGCTTTACCACTGAACTACTCAGGATATGTCCTTCGGCGGTGTGTATTAGAGCATTGTTTTGGATTCGATTCTCGTGTCCAGGCGTCATTTTTCAACTAATTAAAAATAATAATTAGGATAGGCCTACAAGTTTCTAACTTTTAAACCTTCATTAATTTATAAAGCTTAATATTATTATAGTTCTTACCTAACAGAGCTAAACCTAACCTTTAATGTTTTAATAAATTAATTACTTTCTAAAAAATATTGATATTGATCAAATAAACAAATTAGTTTCTCTACTGAAACAATGTCATACACCGAAAACAATCATGGCTCAACATTATAATGCAGATTGCATATAAATCTAAAGATACCTAGTCAAAATTTACATTTTTATGTTTTTATTGAGATTTTAGTAAATTTCCTTTGATTGTATAGCTATTCAAAATTATCAAACTTGATAAATCTTGGTATAATTCAATTTACTGTCTACTTGACTCTTTGTAATACTAAAAATAGCTTATAAAACTATATTAATAACCTAAGTTATAACAAATTAAAAATGCCTTATATTAGCGATATTGTCGTCTCACCCACAAAAACACATTTTTATACATAGCATAGTTGAGGATAGAACTCTACACTAAACTTATATAAAATGTTATTTTTTCTAGACAAATGATCAATAGGCCTATCATATGATAATTTGCATGTGTGGCTTGGGTAATTTCTTTATTGTGTAGACAATAATTTATTGTCATTTTGATCAGTGCTGTGTTGTTTGTAGTTAAAATTAATGACGTAAAGGAAGTTTTTTTAACTGTGATCAGTGGCTTATGTTTCTAACATGATCCCATTTTTTATGCTTAAGTTGAAGAACAATTACATTTATATATTATACCTAGTCTTCTAAGAATTAAAAGTAGATAACGTAACTGTAAATAAAATATGTTTAGAAAATGACAAATTGCTTTCTTTACTATCACTGATGCTTTCATTTGTTTAGCACATTGATATTATTTAGGGCATTTAGGGTTATTTGTTTACCCACAATTGAATCTTTGAAGCCGTCCATAGCGAAAGTCCTTAGAAAACTGTCCTTTATTCCAACCTCTACAAAACTTATGGATATGTACAAATCACTTTGATCTCTTACAGACTATGGACCTAATGAATATGGAGTATGTAGACCAGGCTTAAGTTCTGTGTTTGAATAATATCAACTAGTATCCTTTTGAGAATCTAGTGGCAGCATCTTGCTAAGTACTACGCCTAGTTTGCCTACTTATTGCACACTTCTTAAAGATACCTAGGTAATCGACACTTAAATTTCTTTCATCCCCAAGCCATTAGCACAATTAAGGCTTAAAGCCTATATATGTACAACCTGAACAAGTGTTAAGATAGGGTTGCCAGAGTCTAGGTTTTCCCGGACTGTCCCATTTTTTAGATGATAGTACCAGTGACCTGAAAGACCACTTTAGGGGACACAATTGGATCGGTTTTTAACTTTTTTTTAGTTTTGTTATCTTTTGCCCCGCAATCGGTGATGTAGGTAGGAGGCCTATGAACAATATTTTTGTCAGGTTGGTAAGCATAAGTATTACACAATTCTGAAAAGTCCTGTCTATTCTATATGTTTAGTGATTACATTCTCTTTGAATTCGTACTTCATTGTTTAGTTGTGAGAGTGTAAGTGTAAATGCAGAAATATGTTTGTTTCATAATTCTGATATTTATTGATAAATTTAATTTAATTTACAGGGTTAGAAGTCCAAACATGCCGAAAAGACAGTTTAAATGAAGGAGGCAAAATCTTATCACAAAAATATAAGTAGGCTAAACTTTTAACTTTTGCCTTTTTTTAAAAATTAAATTATTAATGCTGCTGTTTTCTTTTTTGTAATATGCGAAAGACATTTATTTAATGTGTCATAAAAATAGAAATAAAACACTTAAATCTTTTTTTGGTCTTGGTATAGCAAAAATCTGGCAACCCTAGCTAGGAGACAGAACAACAGAACAGACACAAATAAGTTGAATAGGCCTATAATTTGTGTTAAAACCTACTGTAGATTAGTGTGCTAGTTTATTTATATTTCTAACAAATAATTATTTGTGTTTGTATTCACTTAGTCTCATCTGTTAGTACTATACACAGTAAAATAAACTTACAGATTGTAGCCTACGGTATGTTAGTAATGATAAAGTTTGTATGTAATGTTGGCTTAACTATCAGAGAAACAAAAAAATAGGTCAAGTATGAACAGTTGATATCATTCAAATATTTGGGTGAGAAGGCATGATCAAAAGAATGAAAACAAGGATGAATTGAAGCATCCTTATTGGAAATTCAGGCAGCTTGAATTGTTCCATGTACATCCTTCTTGAAGCACTATGTAGGAAATAGTTAGGCAAGGATACTTGTGTTGATTATTCAAGCACAGAATATGTTTTATTTGAAGTAATAGCATTCGAGCAATCAATAACTTGGGTGCAAATATACCATATTGGAAAAAGATACTTCAGAAATAAGGATTCTTTGTGCATTTAGGTGAGATCACTTTTGATTGATGATGTTCTCAAAGATAAGCTGTTAAAACATTTACTTCATTTTCTATGCAAGTATAATATTATGTACAACTTGACCAAATATTCAGCCTTTCTGAAACAAGAAATTAAACACTAAGCAAAGGGTTATGACACAACTTTAGATCTTGTCAACTAAATTATTTAAACATGGATAGCTAAAACTAATACCTCACACTGCTCTATTACAATATTGATGGTCTTTCTTAAGTGAGGAATTGCTTCTTTTTATATATATAAAACCACACCTTATAGGATAGCCTATTTTTGTTTATTGGTTGGGCTTATAACTAACTATACAAGACATCATACATAAATCACCACTAGTATATTTACATCATAGTTTATCTGATATTTACCATTGTTTAACTTTTTAAAACCCGCTTCTCTCTTGATAATCAATCACCTCCTCACAGTTTAATCAGATTACGAAAAAATGCTGGAGGCCTACTATGCCACTAAGACTGATCTTGCAGCAATTTTTCTGTTAATCCCATAAGAAAACTATATTGTCATGAAAAGGTAAGCTTACATACTATGGTACAGCTTATAAGATAGGATAATATAATAATCTGTCAAGGTAAGACTGCTACCTTGCTTAATTCCATTATGGTACAGCTTGTAAGATAGGGTCGTAGTGTAATCAGTCAAAGTAAGATCTTTCAAGGTAAACAGAGTGGGCATTGTATTTATTTTAGTCTCTGTATTTTATATAAACGTGGGGACATAAGTATTGGGGAAAATATTGAATTTAAGGAATAAATACAAGATTTTTAGAAAAAAATAATTAAAAGTATGGTGGAGAAACGAAAGGTGATCGGACCTTTGATAAATGTAAAAGTCGATTGGGGTCCCAAAAAGGCTGCCGACCTCTGCACTAAGGTATTTATGATTGTTATACATTCTCATTATATTTAACTTATTCTTGTCAGTCTATTATATACATTTATCTATCAAATAATTTTTAATTAATTTTGAAGATAAATTAATTAATAAAAGTCTTTGGCTTGCTAATGTTTTTATTTTTTTATTTGGCCCTCCTGTAAGTAAGCTTACACATCCCTGGTCTAGGGCATCACTCTCGCAATAGACTATATTGCTGATAACTGGGAGATCGGGGCTCACGTCTTGGTCTGGTGTACTTAGGGTGGTTCTCCCTAAATGTTTTTTCATTCTCTCCACATAAATGTAGGTACACTTCCTCTAAATTCAACCTTCTGCATCCCTAACATCGCATAATTACAGCAGCCCCATGGCTTCTTTGGTGCTGAGTGACAGCTCACACCTGACTTTTGATGGCTTTGAAAAGTTACCAGACCAAATTATGTATCCCTACGCCGAACCATATGATCTGCAAAAACTTGTGTTTGTTTAGCAGTTGTCACTTCTAACAGTCAAAATTTAGGTATATGCCTAAATGTTGACTTTTAGAAGTTAGTTGTGAGCTGTCAGTCAGCACCAAAGAAGCCATGGGGGTATTGTAGTACCCTACAGATGCAAATAACCTTGGCGGGTAGTAAGAAGCGATGCTAAAAAAATATATTTAGGCCTTTGATATATCTTAGTTGGCAATGGTTGATTAAATATCATGTGAGCTACATGAGTAAAGGCCTGTTGACACACTCGCCAATGCAAGTTAAAAGTGACACAAGTCAGATCACTTTAAAAGATGACCTCTCTGCTGTTAGTAAGAGTAGACATCTGAGTTCCAGTAGTGATCAAATAAATGGCATCAACCATTAACTCGATAGGCAGAGATGGAGACTGAAGTTTGTGGGGTTTTTTGAAACTAGAGAGTTCTTATATAGACCTACAAGACTAGATTCATAACCAGGAAGTTCTCATATAGGCCTAATGCGATAGTTGCATTATAGAAAAAATAAAATAAATAAAATAAAAATAAAAAATGTCAAAAAGGTCACTAATCATTCAAATACCGAAATTACTCCTTGATTACATAAAGCAGAATAAACTGTAAAGATAAAAACTAGACTAGTGCAGGCACAACTACACCACAAGCGGCAGAGAAACAATACACTAGGAATCACAGAATACTTGTCTCAGGACCATTTTATTGAAAAACTATTTCTACTTGCTGATTGCACTGTATCCAAATTGTGTATTAAAACACACATTATAGGTCTCCCTAGACTATGATCCAAAGTTATAAAACAAGTTATTGGTTGAGCTTGAAAATTGCAAATAATTTGTAGATTTAAGATTATTGGCAGTTCCTCTCTTTTAGCGGTGTTTAACTTGTTTTACCATTATTAGTAATTCATGAAATTTAAACTTTTCTAGGTCATGGATTTTTGGCTAATAAGTTAAAATCTTATTTTATTATTTACTCTGGGAGTGTATTTGATATTGATAATCTTAGTCTTTTCATCCTATCTTACCCAATCACAGTCCATATTTTTCTCTAACCAGGCCTATGGTGTTAGAGTTTATTATAATGGATCAGTAAATCGACTAGCAAATATACTCTCCTTGAAAAATTTTATGTCGGTCATTTTAACTTAAATCATTCATCAGAAACAGCACTCGGATGCAAGTTTAACCGAATAAGTCAACTTACACCATATCACCAGGCTTTTATTACATTAGTTTAATTACTTTCAAATCTGTTTGAAAAATTGGAACATATAATGAATGGGTTTATTTTCTTTTTTATGTTTGGCATATTTGACCACGATAGATGCATTAAATCTAGTTCGGTCGCCAGATGTGTAGACCTTTAGCCGCTCTATGGGAACAGAACGTTGCTTGGGGAATAACTTGGAGGCAGTTTACACATCATACCCCGCTGAGATGACATGATGATAGTGATTATGAAGTTATGGAGCCAGTGGAAATCTTAAACCTAACTTAAGCCTTACTAAACAGAACATGGTGACAATAGGAACAGTTCTCCTTTCGTTAAAAATACCTATGGTACCTTTGGAAATTGAACCGTAGACCCCTAGATCAGTAGCCAAGGGTACTGATCACTAGACCAAGAGGCCGGTCACTGAATAGATAGTAAACTATATTTGATTTCTACTTTGACCATCTGATAGTCATTAAATTAAGAATAAAAATTAATGTTTAAATGTTTAGCCACAAGACACTCACATTTTCGTCTGTTGACTTAACATTAGATTACAACACATGCACACATTTTTAACTCTTGTTGTTGAACTCTTTAAGTGTTTGTTATGTCCGAGTCTAAAATGAAACCCACTGTAGTAGGGCTGATGAATATTTCTGAGATCATGTGTTGATAATCTTTTCAGAATTTCTTTCATGTACCCATAGAAATTTTGGGTATCAAAATGGACTATTAATGTTGTTTTTAATAATTATTAATCATTACTATAAATTATAATTAATATACCTTAAATAAAATGATTAACTTATAGTTTTGTAAAAAAATATTACAACTTTAAAGTTGAAAGTGTTTGTAGAAAATGTATTTAGGCAATGCTTCTGAATATATATAACTACTGGTAGTACTTCACAAGAGACAAACTAAATTATAAAATTCATGCTTGAATTTCTTTTGACCCTTTTTAGTTAGCAACATATAAAGTAACAATGTAAAACTTGATGATATGTTAGATGATATTACTCCAGTTCTTCTTTTATGATCTTCACTGGGACACTTATTTCAGAACACATTGAAAGTCTTGATGCTCACCTGCTTGGTTATTAAATTTTTCTTTTATGTTCCCACTTCCAGCAAGATGAGATTAATAACAATGGTCTTATTTTTAAAATGTTGATGATGATATTGATGTTGGACACTGGGATGTGATAAATGCAGGAGCCTATATAAAATTAATAAAAACAATCATATTTGCCACTATATATTTTCTAAATCATAAAACGTATGCAACTAATGTGTTTCCACTGTCAAGAGTCCACTTTGTATTACTTCTTTTTAAGAAAGTCATCGGTCATCATTTTTCTAGTATCGTTCCTTTTAAAACTAAATGATCAACTTTCAATACTAAATATGTTTGTTTGGTTTCTCTAGGTGATTTCATGAGCATACATTAACACTTTTATAGACTCAAACACATGAACCGCTTCCGTAAAACCTGAGAGTATTGTGAGATCGTCTTTATTGTCATTATCATCACCACCAATTTGCCCCTCCTCCATGCATCTTCCACTTGCAAACTCACCACACATTTCTTCCACCCACAGTACACCACATGCTGCAAGCTATTTGTCCACAGACACGTATGCATCAAAGTTAACACCAACTGTACTTCCCATCAGCCGAACTCAATCTTTATCTTGCATGCTCTCATCCTCACCATGTTTGTCAATCATTGTCATGTCTGACCCTTCTTCCTGATTTGCTATGTGGCCACACTTTACAAAACAGTTCTAAATGGTGGACTGGGTCACTTGTTGTCATGCTAAAACTATTTAAGTAAATGACCTGCAGGAGGTCGATCTTGAGTTGAACCTCTTTCCCTGAGGCCATCAAACTTACAACCCTCTGCACTAGCTGCTTCCTGTACACCAGCTTGAAACATTTGATCATACCCAGTTCAAAAGGTTTTATGACACTGGTGTAGTTTGGGAGATAAAAAACCACAATTACACTCCGCAAATAGGATGTGTCTGGAGAATGAGTGCCACAATTGTGTATAAATAAAAGGATTTTTCTGTCTTCCTCACCAAATGATGCATCAAGACCATGCAAAAAATATCTGAAAATATCTGACTTATTACACTTTTTTGAGTTGGTATATTAGCTCACACCTAGTTTCTTAACATTTTTGAAACACCGTGGTATTGGCGGCCTTTCCAATAATGATGGTCTTTTGTTTGTCTGAGCCATAGCTGTTTGTGCACAGTAGTACCATCAGTCGCTCCTTCCCAATATTTCCTTCATTGTAGGTCTTTCCTTTCAATGCCATTGCTCGGTCTGGCAAGTAATTGAAAAAGAGGCTGGCTCATCTGCATTATATATGTCTCAAGCCTCATACCCCTCCAGCAGGCTTGGAATCCTCTCGAACCAGAGGTCCAGCAACACACTCCCTGGCCACTTACTTAAATACAATGCCGTGGCATTGCTTGAAGTGGGAGATCCAACTGTTTGAAGCTGAAAAGTTATCAAGTGTTGCAGCTACTTTGAGGGAATTCTCCTGCAGTATGCTCCCACCCATAGGAATGCCAGATGCTCTGGCCTGATGGTACCTACCAGGCAAAGATAACATCTTTCAGACCGTTCCAGCCTTCTCTCTGATCTCTTTTTTTGCAACATTTGTATTTAGGGCTGCTTGTGCTAGGCCTAGACTCTGGGCTATGTCAATCATCTTCCCTGATGGTTTTTTCCCACCTCTTCTACAGTGCCTGCAATTCTTCTAGACCACACTATTTCAAAGAAAATACCATGTGGATTTTTTTTAAACTAAAGATAACAATGTCTCGAATAAGAAGCATTCTTGACCATATAACACATGTGATAAACTGTTTACTCAACTAGACGAAAGTGTAAAGTGAAATTAAATACAATTATATAAAAGGAGGTTATTCCAGCTTGACCAGATTCTTGCTATCCCCTCTCTCCTCCAGCTAATTGTTTATTTGATAAGACATGACTTTACCATGCTATACTACATTTCAAAAACATCAACCTATTTTACTACTACTGATATGTATTAACATTTGTGTGTTTTATGTTGCTCTTTCTTAAAAAACTAATAATCCTGCATTAACTTTCTTTGGGACTAATAATTCTGACCAATAAATGCAACAAGAAACTTTCAATGCGGGTTTTATTCCAATACTTTAATTAAGATTCATTCAGGAGACATAGAAATTGAACAATGAATTTGAAAAAGCGATACATCCGATAATGATAGCTTGAGGTTTCACTGTATTTAAGTTGTATTTCAAGAAAAGTTTAAATTGAGTCACTGTGATTTTTTTTAAACGTTTAAAAATGTATAAACTAAGTGTAAAATTAGGCTAACTATAGTGAGACCTATCCTTCCATTTTTAACATGTAAAACAATGGTGAGGAATTCCATGTCATATGTATGAAGTAAAGATGCAACAATAACCTCTGTAGCTCTATTCTTAAATAGTTGGAGAAGTTTGTAACTTTTAAGTAAAAATTTAATTCCAAATTTGAATTCATTTGCCTGGGGAGAACCTGGAAAAGACAGGGAATTTAAAAACTGAAAATTAGGCATTAGTTACAGTAAATCAAAACAAGATAAACTTCAAAATTATATTTAGTTAACTCCTCTTCATGAATGTAAAAGGCAGTAGAAGTCAAGTAAACTAATAATCAACCTTTGAAACATTGTTGATTATTTTCTTGGCCTTCATATATGCACATGTGTGCAAACTCTGTTTAGGTTTAGCTGGAACAAAAGATCACAGTCACATTATCTAAATAATATCCACATGAATATTTCATTACATTTCTTGTGGGAGTACTGAAAAAAAATCAAAAAGCAAAAACCTATACTGTTGATTTAATCTGTTAAAACTCAACTCTGTTTAGGTTTAGCTGGAACAAAAGGTCACAGACACATTATCTAAATAATATCCACATGGGTATTTCATTACATTTCTTGTGGGAGTACTGAACAAAAATCGAAAAGCAAAAACCGATACTGTTGATTTAATCTGCTAAAACTCATCCCATGCTAAGATTATCAAATATTTATATTTTTGAAAATAATAATCATAATCAAACACTTTTATCTTGATTGTTTCTAATACACAGTGTGTGATTATGTTGGCATTCATTTTTACACATTTTTAACATTGATATGTCACAACCCTGAGCAATGTTGGTATGTTTGTTTTGATTTACATACATTTATCGGGCATACTTGACTTTGACTGAAAGCGTTGGCTTAGCGAATGTGATGTAATGAATTATAAATATTAAAGAGGAATGCTGACTACTCACAACACTGTTATTATTATTATTAGCACCGCGTCTTACTACCCGTTTGGGTTATACGCACTTACGCTAATGTGTAATGGTAGGGTGATTGTGAGATGAAATGGAGGACCTACAGTTTAACGTGGAATCCGAACCACGGTGGAGGCCTGGCATTCCTCACATTCACAAGATGTCTTGTCAGAGGTGAAGGAAGGGTTTGATATTCAGATAAATCTATGCCGGGACCGAGGATTGAACCCCGGCCGCCAGCATAGAAGTCTGACACACAACACTGTTGCTCTAGTTGGGTAGTAAAGGGGCCAGATCGAACTATACACGTTTTTATTTTTTGTCATTGTGGCTGACACATTATCATCAATTATGGAGTCGGTTACACTGCTCGATACCGGACTGCAGCAGACTAGATCCTCAGGTCATTAATAGCACTTGTGTTGGGGGGCAACCATTGAGCCCAGGGTCCCGAGTTTGAGATCTCCAGGGGGTCGCGAGCCATGTTAGTCATTTCGACAGTCAATATTTAATAAGAGAAATTCACTTCTTCCACGCACCCGAATGTCCAATTTTCTATATTCCTTTTATACTCCATTTAACATTACATTTTGTAATATATCTTAGTGCTTCTATTAAACTAAAATTGGTAACCCTACATATTATTTCAAACCCACACAACTATATTACCAGCGACCTAACCCATCAGCAAGCTGTCCTGACAGATGCGGCCCAATGGAGGGAGGGGAAGGGGAGGACACTACATTGATTTTTAACAGTAAATAGTTTATTTAAAATAATGTATTACATTAATAAATCTTATCAAAATTTTAAGATTTTTAAACTATGAATAACATTTGAAATGTTGTGTGTCAATTTAATCCACAACTGTGAATATTGTGTATCAAATACACTAGTACTTCCTTGTAGGACATTGTAAATACAATTGATAACATTGATAGTCCAGTCAAACAAAACACTACCAGGTATTTAGTTTTTGAACTTATTTTAGGGATATACTATATAAGCATAATTCAAAGGAAATGAAAACACAAACTGGGAAACCATTAAAGATAAAACTCTCCACTATGCATGGCCATGATTTGAGCCTTGTCTCTCATCACCAAAGTTAATTCCAGGGGCCAACCTGTTTGAAGTGAGTTTTTATAAATGGTTTCTCGCCCATTCAACTGCAGATACATTTCCTCTCAATTCAATCTTTCTTATTCCTACCCTATAGGTTTTAATAGGTGTTTGGCTCAAACGATTAGTAAGGTGTGTGGAAAAAAACATATTTGATTTGGTTATATGACACTTTTCATTAAAAGGTATCTTTGCCCTTTAATGTTTGGTTAAAATGTCCTAAAGCAATTCTTGAAAAATATTCCAAAACTTGTTCACAAGTTTTCTATCATATGCATGCTAGTTAGTGAAAAGCTATTCTTGTTTTCAAACAAAGCTGATTTTTTTTAAGGTGTGGTTAATTTTATTCATAGATTTCACTTTAAAAAGAAAAAAATTTTACTTATATACAAATTAATTATTTTTTTAATGAAAATAGGTGGAATTGTAAAAGAGAGGAAAAAAACTTTGTGGATAATCCTCACAAACTCTCATTTTCAAGGTGATTAGGAAAATTTTCAACTCTTATAAGCCATTCACATCACTAACTTAGGTTGTTTGGATTACATGCAATTTTGAACCAAATATTACACATGGTGGAACTTTCAATTACCAAAGACTCTTTCCTTTTCAGGTGTTCCAGTGAGTATGCTAGATTTTCCTTTCCGCCCACCACATTTTTTATCCTCACGTGGAGGAGCCTCGAAAAAGGCCTGACCGTTTCTGGTGAGACAACGCTTCCTTTTGTTCCTATTTCTATATGTGATATTAATGGAAGCTAGCTCAATACGACCTGCTTTTGTGGTCGCATGGTCTAACACCCCACTTTCGTCTTGGGTTGGACTGTCTGTAATGGGGATATTGGGGTTGGAATCCTGGTCGGGTGTATAAAAGGTACTTTTCCCTAAACTGTTTTCTCCACTCTCCCTCCTCACAGATGTAGTCTGCATTCAAGTATTGCATAAGCACCTTAAAGAGGAAGGGGAGTTTGAGATTTGCTTATTTTTGCCGAAAAGGGTGAGGGGAGATCAGAACAATAATTACATAAGACAGAGACGGGCATGAATGGCGCATTGACCCAGACACCCCAAATGAACACATATAATTAAAAGTGTTGAGATGTGGATTCAAGGACTTTGGTCATCAGTTTAAAAGTGGTTTAGAGTTTATTATAAACTATAAAAATTCATGAATTTACTAATAATATTTTTTGTTGAATTTTATAACCTATTTAACCTTATCTGTTTAGTACAATAAATTTAAATTCATTCAATTCATATTTATTATTAATTACTTTGCACCACTACTTTACACCTCGGTGTTAATAATTACCAGCAATTTATAAATTGCATAAAAAATAATGGTTATTTATGTGAACAGATTATAACATAAATAAAACTGGGAAAGGGGGCGAGGCAGGGATGGAGATCAGACGTTTGCTTAGTTTTGCTTACAAAGGAGGATAGGGTATCCAAAAGTGCCAAAAATTTGTTTATATAATACTTGGACACCCTTTACCCGACCTAATGAGAAAACAGCAGACAATTTTCAAATAGAGATTGATAAATTGAATGTTTGTCGTGTTATTATTATAAACAACTGGCTGACTTTATGGATCTAGTAATAGAGTTAGATAGGTGAGACACAATTTGGTATACCTCTTTTTTGGGT